>JAPPVO010000032.1:161125052-161173150 GCA_030407325.1 Camellia japonica
ACTTCTACTGTGGCTGGACAAGGGAAAGTGATCTTGAAGATGACATCAGGGAAAGAACTGACCCTCAACAACGTACTGCATGTACCTGACATCCGGAAGAATTTAGTTTCTGGTTTTTTGTTAAGTAAAAATGGTTTTAGGCTTGTCTTTGAGTCTGATAAGGTTGTATTAACAAAGAGTGGTATGTATGTTGGTAAGGGATACATGAGTGAGTGATGGTCTCTTTAAACTTAATTTGTAATGACAGTTGTACCAAAAGTTGCTATAAAGAGAATAACACATCTTTTGCTTATATTCTTGAGTCGAATTTATGGCATGGTAGATTAGGTCATGTAAATTTTGATGCTTTGTGTAGATTAATTGGTTTGGATTATATACCAAAGTTTAAAATTAATCCTAATCATAAATGTGAAGTTTGTGTAGAAGCAAAACTAACTAAGGCTCCATTTAAATCAGTTGAAAGGAAAACTGAACCTCTAGATTTAATTCATACTGATGTATGTGATCTAAAGTTTATTCAAACTAGAGGAGGCAAAAAGTATTTCATAACATTTATCGATGATTGCACAAGATATTGTTATGTTTATTTACTGAGAAGTAAAGATGAAGCCTTAGAAATGTTTAAACTCTACAAAACAGAAGTTGAAAATCAACTTAGTAAAACCATTAAAATGGTTAGAAGTGATAGGGGTGGTGAATATGATGCACCATTAAATGAATTGGTGCACAAACATGGCATTATTCACCAAACTACAGCCCCTTATTCTCCACAGCAAAATGGAATTGCTGAAAGGAAGAATAGAACTCTAAAAGAAATGATGAATGCCATGTTACTAAGTTCAGGCTTACCGATAGAACTTGTGGGGGGAAGCAAATATTGTCTGCAAATTATGTTCTTAATAGAATACCTCACAAGAAAAAACAAAAGCATTCCTTATGAATTGTGGAAAGGTCGACCACCTTCTACAAATACTGAAAGTGGGGGGTGTTTGGCAAAAGTTGAAGTTCCTGTTCCTAAAAAGACTAAGATTGGACCAAAAACAGTAGATTGTGTGTTTATTGGTTATGCTCAGAATAGTAGTGCATATCGGTTTCTGACTTATAAATCAGAAATACCTGATATAAATGTGAACACTATTATAGAGTCAAGGAATGCTGTGTTTTTTGAACATGTCTTTCCTTACAAGAAAAGACAGGAATTAAATCACAAGAAAAGAATTTATGATTGTACACAAAGTCAAGCCGACTAATGACAATCAAACACAAGAGACTAGTAATGGTCTCAACCAACAGGATTTAACTGATGATGAACCAAGAAGAAGTAAGAGAGCGAGAACATCTAAATCCTTTGGTCCAGATTTTCTGACATACTTGTTAGAAAATGAACCTCAAAGCTTTAAGGCAAGCAATGACAGGTCCTGAAGCACTTTGTGGAAAGAGGCTGTTAATAATGAAATTGAATCCATTATGCAAAATCATACTTGGGAATTGGTGGATCTTCCACCAGGTTCTAAACCTCTTGGATATAAAATGGATATTCAAGAGAAAAATAAAAGCAGATGGTTCAATGACAAGTATAAAGCAAGACTTGTTGTTAAAGGTTACAGACAAAGGAAAGTCTGTCTGGATTATTTTGACACATATTCCCCTGTGACAAGAATAACATCCATTCGCATGCTTATTCTATAGCAGCATTGTTTAATTTAGAAATACATCAAATGGATGTTAAGACAGCTTTCTTAAACGGTGATCTAAATGAAGAGATCTATATGGAGCAACCCGAAGGGTTTGTAGTATCAGGGCAAGAAAAGAAAGTTTGTCGACTTGTAAAATCCCTTTATGGATTAAAACAAGCACCTAAGCAATGGCATGAAAAATTTGATCATGCAATGCTTACTAATGGGTTTAAGATAAACGAATGTGACAAATGCGTCTATGTTAAAAACACTGACCAAGGATATGTCATAGTTTGTCTTTATGTGGATGACATGCTCATCATTGGAAGCAGTCAAAACATGATCAAATCAACTAAGCAAATGCTTAACAAAAGATTTGATATGAAAGATATGGGGGTCGCAGATGTTATATTAGGAATGAAAAATTACTAAAACATCTGACGGATATGCATTATCTCAATCTCATTATATTGAGAAAATTCTTGATAAATTTATCAAGGATGATTTGAATTTAGCAAGAACACCTGTAGACATCAGTCTTTATTTATCGAAAATAAAGGTGATGCAGGTGTGTCTCAGTTATTAAAATACTCCCAAATCATTGGAAGCCTAATGTACCTAATGAATTGTACTCGTCCTGATATAGCTTATGCTATCAGTAAATTGAGTAGGTACACTAGTAACCCGGAGAAGACCATTGGAAAGCGATCATTCGGGTTCTTAGATATCTAAGAGATCACCCGTGATCATGGTTTGAACTTTACTCGATATCCAGCAGTACTTGAAGGTTATTGTGATGCCAATTGGATATCGGATACTAAAGATTCAAAATCCACAAGTGGATATGTCTTTACTCTAGGAGGCGCTTGCTATTTCTTGGAAGTCCACGAAACAAACATGCATCGCACGATCCACATGAATCCGAGTTCATTGCTTAGACAAAGCGGAAGAGAAGAAGAGGAGAAAGAAGCAGAATGGCTTCGTCACTACTTAGAAGACATTCCAATGTGGCCAAAACCTGTGCCAGCTATTTGCATTCATTGTGATAGTCAATCTGCAATAGGCAGGGCACAGAATCATATGTATAACGGTAAGTCACGACATATTCGTCGTCGACATAATACCGTTAGCAGTTAGGCAGTTGTTGTCAAACGGGAATAATCTCAATAGATTATATAAAATCTAAAGAGAATATTGCGGATCCGTTTAACAAAAGGTTTGACAAAAGAGTTAGTGTATAGTTCATCGAAGGGAATGGAAAGATTAAAGCCTAGACATAAGAGTCGTCATAAATGGTAACCCTACTTATATGACTGGAGATCCCAAGAACTAAGTTAAAGGGACAACTAAGTTATGTATGGCTCGCCAGAAATCACCAAGGGATTAAAAAACCCTACTCATTCCTATGGTGAGAGTGATATCTGCAACATATGTTGTCTGCAGGGGCATAAGGGTAAGCTTGGCTTTTAATGATTACTTATATCTTGATTAAGGCATAAAATCAAGACGAGTATTAGGAGATACTCAAAATAAGAATCACCTATATGAGTGTTGAACTGGGGCCGGTTCTATGAGAATGAAAGAGGCTACATTCTTTAGAAACACTCATGAAAAACTAGGAGCGTTCAAGGCCAAAATGAACACAACAGTGAGAACCACGATGTGTTAGAAGATATTTTGTGTGAAATCTATTGTCTTGGCTTACACAAACGGCTGAACAATTCAAGGCATCGCGTCCATTGGTTAGCCAGTAAGTCCGATAGGTTATCACTAGGGAAGGTTCAAGGCCGAAAACTACCTATCCTGATGCAAGATATTTTCGACTTATACTCTTTCGTTAAATCTGCATATTGTTGCATTTCCGTTGTCATCAAATTCCATTCATGTGGGGGATTGTTAGAAATGGTTATAAAATTCTGGGTAAAACCAGAATTTTTTCCTAAGTTTGGTCTAATTTTTAGGTGGGCCCCGTACATCGATTTACACGGGTCAAAGTGGTAACGCGTTCTATGCCGCGTTGTGATTCACGTGGTATATTTGGTTGTTCAAAACCATTACCGAGTGAATGGGAAATTGAAGCCAAAGTAAGCTCCATGGAAATGGAGTTTTGGTGGAAATTCCTTAAAGGTTGAATAAGGCTTGTCCCACATTGATTTGGTGGGAGGTTTTGAGAGGGTTTATAAGGCATGGGTTTGGTACTTGGGGTGTGCCCCAAGGGGTACCCAAGTGTTTTAGAGAGAGAGGTTATGGACAAAATGGGCTAGACCCATTGGACCCAAAAATCACCACACACACGCGCGTGCGCGCCGCCGCCGCCGTCCGTCCGGTCGAGCGGGCTGGGCTGGGCCTGGGCTTGGGCGCGGGTGCGTGGTGTGAGGTTGGGTTGGGCTTGTTCGGCCCAATACTAATCTTTTTGGGCCAAAAACATTTGAATTTAATTTTTATTTTTGGTAAAATAAAATCCAGAAATTCAAAATAAACTGGTTTGGAATTTCTGTTCATCCAAACAAGGCCCTTCCCGTTTTCAAACAGAATTAAACAGGTTTGGAATTTTTGTTCATCCAAACAGGGCCCTTCCCGTTTTATCTGTTTGAATAGTTAACCCAACAGATTCAAAATCTGTTTAAAATTCAAACCCAACAGGTTCATACCTGTTCAATTCAAAACCAGCAGTCACCTTTACATCTATAAATAGACCAGCCTCCCATTTGGATTTTCACTCCAATTTTCGTACTCCATCCTCTGCTTTAAATCTCTGCCATATTGCTGCATATTATTTCTGAAAGAAAGTGTATAAACACTTAGTGTGTTCGACGAACGATTAAATTGTAGTGCTGCTTTTAATCGTTGACAAGATCATTTCATCCTGGGAGATAGACGTCCAAATTCTGAAAGTACCGTGGAGAGGACGAATCTGTCTTAAGGACACAGTGTTAAACACTGGACTTGATCAGAAAAATCATTCAAACAAATTAACCAAGTAAGTTGTTTAATTTTATTCTGTTTTTAATTTGTTTATTTAATCAGATTTTAATTTTGTTTTTGTAACAAAATAAAATCTGTTATTTATTTATTTATTTTTATTTCGAGTTTGATTTTTGTAATCAAACATATTCTCTCATTTTCTTTATTTCTTTAATTCTAATTGTTGTTTTGTACACAATAGAATTAACATCTTTTAAATACAGTGAAGATTGCCCAACACTTTCCTCAAATTTTGCATATATATATATATATATATATTATTAAAGACCCATACATATTTTAACATTATACATTAATAATTTAATATAAGACCCTATAACATTTATTTCACACTATATAACTAACTAAAAATTTATCAATTTTAATTAATGCATTCATTATTTAAATTTTTTTTCTTTTCTTTTTTTAAGTTGAAACAAATGAATTAATTTTTTTTTCCGGTAATTTGTCCTACTTATTTATTCATATGTAAAAAAAATTATTTATCTTTAAATTGTTAAGATATTATTACAACATTAAATAATAATAAAAACTTAATTTTCATTGATAAAATACTTTAAAAAATAAATTTTATCATTGATTTGATTTTTTTTTTTTTAATTCACACTGAGTTGTTATTTTCCCTTAATAGTTGTTTATGGGATATATTATTGCACCTTTACATTAAATACATATTGCTATTTTTGTCTAAATTTTTCAGTATTTTTGTAGGGTAATTTATTTCTTTTTTACACCAAAACGACAGTGTATTAACAAAAGTCCCTGGGAGCGAAGCTTTAAAACTGATCAATTCAAGATTTTTTTTTTTCTCTTTAAAATTAATGTTAGATAACATTCTAATAAATATAAGACTTATTCTATACTACATAAATAACATAAAATTTATCATTTTAAGCAATATATTTATTATTTAATTTTTCTTAAAGTTGAAGTAAATGCATTAATTTTTTTTCTCTGCAATTTGCATTACTTATTTATTCACATGTAAAAAATTATTATTTTATCTTTTCTCAATATTATTATAGCGATCCCGATTCTTCCTCCTTTGGTTGTTGTATCCGGACTTGGTTCCGTAGATGTCGGTTATTGTTTATGTCTTGTTTCCGTCCTTCAATACCTTGTATTTGAGTTATAGGATATGTTGGGCAGGTTTGTTACAGGTTTGGTGTGTTTTGAAATAAATGGTTGCTGCCCAGATTTTGGTGTCTTCGTTCGAGCGAAACTTTTGTCGCTCAAGCGAGCTCTGTGTTTTAGATCCTTCGCTCGAGCCAGGGTTCCTTCGCTCGAGCGAGAGTTGAGTGTTGTGTCTGGTGGCTCGAGCGAGAAGTCTTGCGATCAAGCTTGTGTCTGCGTCTGGTTCTGGACCTGAGAGTTGCATTTCTTGGCTCGAGCGAGCTTTCCTTCGCTCAAGCGAGCGAGGTCTATGTTTTGGGCTTCTTCGCTCAAGCGAGCATTCTTTCGCTCGAGCGTACTTCTAGGTTGCAGACCTGAAGCTTCGAGTTGTTGGCTCGAGCGAGGCTTTCTATGCTCGAGTGAAGTTTCCTTGTGACTGGTCGTTCGAGCGAGCCTCGAATATATCAGTTGACAGCTACGGGGTTACACTTCACTTTTTTATCCTCTTCTTTTATACAAACCCTAGATTCAGCTCTCTCTCTCTCTCTACATACACCTTCTCTCTAGGGTTTCATCTACTTCTAGTATGTTTCTACCCTAATCTCTTTGTAAGAAAGATAGAGGGTGGTGTGGGCTTCATTTTAATCTGAGAAATAGTGGATTTGGAGCACTCCGAGTTTTCATCATCTTCTCCTTTGGTCTCTCCATTTCGAGGTAGAGATAACCTACTCTATTCTATGAGTTTTAACATAAATTTTAGTCATTTTGATTAGTTGGTATTGTTGGGTAATTTTGGGAAAAGTTAGGGTTTGTTATGTAATTTATAAAGAGGGGTTTTGTGTTTTAAAGCTCCATGCGTATTTATAGCTTTGGGAATATGGGCTTGAGAGTTAAATTGGTGGAATTTGGTCTTTGGATCAATATTTGAGAAAAAAGGAAAATGCCCCTAATTATTATAATGAATTAATTGGTATAATTAATTTGGGAAAAATGTGGAAATGTGAAATTGGATTGAAATCCATGAAATTGGGGAGTTGTGGAATTAAATGGTGTAGTTTGATGAATTAATCACTCACCTATGGAAATTTTGAGATTATATTTGTTTGATGCATTTATTATCTGTTTAGAAATAACTGCCTTGGGCTATCGGTGGAGGATGGTCTTGATTGTTGTAGACATTGTATGATGAATAGGAAAAACTGAAACTAATCATATTGAATAGGTCATTGAACATGACGGTTGGAATAATACAGCAAATGTGTGTATTGCTTGATTATTGTATGTGATAAGTGTTTAATAGATTATATATGTATGTTGTTTGGGAGGAGATAGGGGATGGACTCCTAAACCGGATATTTGAGAGGAGATAGGGGATGGACTCCATTGATACAGCAAATCTGTGTATCATTTGTGAAGTATGGAAGTGTTTTAATATGAGTTATAATCTCATGTGAATTGTGAAGTTTGGAAGTGTTTTAATATGAGTCATAGTTTTATTGAATTGTTTGGCCAGGTTCTGAGCCATAATTATGAATTGAAACTGTCTAAATGAAGGAAATTGAAATGGAAAATGAATATACTTGTTATTGAATTGTAAAGTATTATAAATTGGTTTTATAAGTGTTAACCATACATCAAATGCTATTGTTTTAGTTATTCTCATGCTTGGTTTAGTATATCTACTGGGCATTGGCTCACCCTATATGGGACATCATTTTCAGGTCCAGGTGATATGCCACCTCTAAAGACGTAGCTTGGGAGGCTTAAAGGCTTGAAGATCTTTTTTTTGTTGTTTTCTTTATGCATTACATGTTAATCAAGCCAAGGGCTTATTTTGTGTAAAGAGTTAGAACTCTTCTTTATGAATTAATCACTCACCTATGGAAATGTTGAGATTATATCTGTTTGATGCATTTATTATCTGTTTAGAAATAACTGCCTTGGGCTATCGGTGGAGGATGGTCTTGATTGTTGTAGACATTGTATGATGAATATGAAAAACTGAAACTAATCATATTGAATAGGTCATTGAACATGACGGTTGGAATAATACAGCAAATGTGTGTATTGCTTGATCATTGTATGTGATAAGTGTTTAATAGATTATATATGTATGTTGTTTGGGAGGAGATAGGGGATGTACTCCACTGTTTGGGAGGAGATAGGGGATGGACTCCTAAACCGGATATTTGGGAGGAGATAGGGGATGGACTCCATTGATACAGCAAATCTGTGTATCATTTGTGAAGTATGGAAGTGTTTTAATATGAGTTATAATCTCATGTGAATTGTGAAGTTTGGAAGTGTTTTAATATGAGTCATAGTTTTATTGAATTGTTTAGCCAAGTTCTGAGCCATAATTATGAATTGAAACTGTCTAAATGAAGGAAATTGAAATGGAAAATGGATATACTTGTTATTGAATTGTAAAGTATTGTAAATTGGTTTTATAAGTGTTAACCATACATCAAATGCTATTGTTTTAGTTATTTCTCATGCCTGGTTTAGTATATCTCTACTGGGCATTGGCTCACCCTATATGGGACATCATTTTCAGGTCCAGGTGATATGCCACCTCTAAAGACGTAGCTTGGGAGGCTTAAAGGCTTGAAGATCTTTTTTTTGTTGTTTTCTTTATGCATTACATGTTAATCAAGCCAAGGGCTTATTTTGTGTAAAGAGTTAGAACTCTTCTTTTGTTGAACCCAAGTGTTGATTTGGAAAGTTGTAAGCCTATAGGGCATTTACTTTTGTTGACAACATGTAATATTTTTGTATTTAATACTCTGATGAATGGAAATATGCTTTATTCTCTTTTGTCTATGTATGTCAAGAATGTTGGGTCTTTATGTATTATTTGAGGGCGTTATAACTTGGTATCAGAGCGTACCGGCTTCGAATACTTTGGGTACGTGGGAAGTGGTTAATACCACAATGAGTTTGTCTCACTTATTAGAGACTTAAATGTAATGTTATGTACTTATGTGATAACATGTTTATGTGACTATATGGATATGGGATTTAGTTTCTAGGATGTTGATTGGATCCTTGGGTTCCTGGGAGTCCTGTTGGAAAAGCACTTGATCAATACTGTTTCTAACCAGAACTTTAGTAACGCCACGGGACTGTCATTATCTGGAAATGAAATTCGTAAGTGCTTATGTGATTATGTGCTTACATGGAATGAATTACTGTTGTCCAATGCATTAGGACGCTAGTGTTATAGCTTCGGCACATTTGTGATGTGCTAATGTTCTTCGTTACCTTTATTAGGATGTCAGGACGAGGACGTGGTGGTAGGCGAGGTAGGCCTAGGAGGTAGGAGATGCCTATACCGGATGAGATTCCGGCACAGCAAGAGGGTGTTGGTCAGGCCAATGTGGCAGAGCCAGCAGGTCAGCAGGCCATGGGAGCCTTAGCCCATGAGATGGCAGGAGCATTGAGAGAATCCATGGACATTCTCAGAGTTGAGAATCAAGTCCAGGCCCATGTTACTGAGGCAGGGCCTTCTTTTCTGAAGAGGGATTTTTTCCGGTCTAATCCAGATGAGTTTCTGGGGGATCCGAAGGAGCCACTGAAGGCTGATGAGTGGCTTGAGCAGATAACGAAGATGTTTGAGATGCTTGGCATCGAAGACGGGGCTTTGAAGGTGACCTTGGCGTCTTTCCAGCTGAAGGGAGACGCGGATCAGTGGTGGAAGTTCGTTCGGGGCCGTATTGGAGGGACTTGGGAGGCTTTTCATTGATGCTTTTGAGGAAAAGTTTCTGTCTCCTGCTGTCAGGGAGAAGTTGAGGGATCAGTTTTGTCAGCTCAAGTAGCTGAGTTCATCAGTGGCCGAGTTTGAGGCTGCATTTACTAGTTTGTCTAGGTTTGTACCTGAGCTAGTGGCGATTGAGGAGCAGCATTGTCTAGAGTTCGAAAGGAAGTTGAGGCACGGACTCAAGGTTGGGGTTGCTGGGTCCATGACTCGGGAGTATGGACGCCTTGTGGATGCTGCGGCCCATATGGAGATTATTATGCATGAGGAGGAGGAGAGGTTGAGGGGCTCCAAGAGGAGTCAGGATGGTCAGGGGGATGGCAGGAGGCAGAGGGGTTCCAACCCTCAGCAGTCCCAGGGTGGTTTTGCTAGATCTACTTTTCCAGTGCTGAGTTTAGGTTCTGGGAGAGGCAGACAGGGAGACATTACTTGTTACAAGTGTGGTCAGCTGGGCCACAAGTCTCCAGCTTGCCCACAGAGAGGAGAAGGGCAGAGAGCAGTTTCATCTTTGGCCCGTGTGTGGCTGAAAAAAAAAAAAAAAAAAAAAAAAAAAAATGAAAGGTGTTTTTTTTTTAATGTAAATATTTGTATTTTGATTTGTTTTTGTTTGTATGTTTAAGTACTGAAAAATGAAATTAAAAAGCAAAAAAAAAAAAAAAAGAAAAGTAAGCCCAAACCAAAAATAATAATGAGAAAAAAAATAAAATAAAAGAAATTAAGCCTAATAGCAAAATAAAATAAAAAAATAAAATAAAATAATACCAGCAGAAATTAAATTTAATGGGACGTTGATGTTGCTGGAATGTAGCAATATAATATGGCAACAATGAATCAATGAGCTTATCCATTATAAAGAATTTATGTTATTTCAATCTATTTTCAAGCAAGAGCCAAGAAGATACCAAATTGTTAAAAGTATATGTGAAGCAGTTGAGTATGATCTAACAATCGATTTGAGCAAGAGCTTATAGATTTTATACAAGATAATTAAAAAAAAATATACGAGGTGTAAGCTCATAAGTGTGATATCAAAAATAGAATAGAATTTGAGGGGATTGTTTTTTTTTTTTTTTAAATAATCTAGTTTAAATTCTTTCCCTTGTTTCATTTGGCAAAATCAATAGGAGATATGATAAATGAAAGCTCATAACTGAAATGTTCTCCTCAATAATATCAAATAGGATGCCAAATATTACCAATAAGGATGCCAAAAAGATACCAACATGCAATCTACCAAGGATACCAATATGCAATCTACAAGATTTAACAATCATAGCTCAAGCATTATGTAGAATACTAAATATTGCTCATAATAGGTTAAACTCAATATAATCTCATGGCGTTAATGAAATTCCAAAAAATGAAGCATGTTCAAGGTATAGCAATCCATATGCTAAGAAAAATCATGAATTTCAATATATAGCACATATTTAAGCAAAGGCATGATTCTTAGGCAAGAGTATCATCAAAGAGTATACATTGCAAATCATATGAAGCATAATTAATCTTTTTCATATCAAAGTAATAACAGTATTAGCTCAAAGGATATAAGATAGAATTTTTACCTCAAAAGCTTAAGAGAGTATATGAGGCATACGTTAAGTTCAAGGGATGGAAACTTTTCAATCTTCAATTTTCTTTCATGAGGAGTTCATCTCAAAAGGATTTAACAAGTATGTTAGCAAAATGATTTTTCCCCCTAAGTTGGTGCTACCCTTTTCTAATGTGATTTGTGTAAATACAACATTCATAGAACAATCACTATTACTCAATAAAAATATAGCACAAATCACTTCTTATTGCAAACTCAAAAAGTGAAAAATAATTCAATGATCAAACAAGAGTTTGAAATGCTATTTTTCAAATTTTTCAAGTTGTAACACATAGCATAATATGCATAAGAAAATAGTGTTATGTTTTTTGTTTTATTAAAAAATGATGCAACAATCTCATTTATTCACATAACATTATCAAGAGGCATTTTCATCAATTCAATCCATATACTCAAGTGTGATAAAACATTTTACTCAATGTGGAACACAACATGAATGCTATAAACAATTAATTCAATAATTTATCAATCAAAAGCATTTCATGAGATGTATACCAATATAATCCATATTCAAAAGATATTCAATAGGATAGATGCAATGTGTAGACGTCCCCGAACGCATCCCGGGGAAAAGGGAGTGCGAGTCCCCCCCCCCCCGGTTCTGGTTCGATATTGGGTCTACTACAGTTCGAAGGACTCAAATGTCACGGTTCTTAATCTTGAACCAAAGAGTCCAAATCCGGCAAATCGTATTGAGAAAACTGATTTGTTTGAAAGAAGTGCCAAACATGGACTGCTTTGCCAGATACAGAGTCGCCACCTAAATATTTTTAAAATGGGAAATTTAGGAAACCTTGACTCGGTGCCAAAGGCCACGTGTCCGTCATCACCAAAGTTGCCTCGGCTCGGGAACTTGGGTACGATTGGGGAAGGTCACTTCGTGAGCACCCCCGCTCGCCCGGTCAAAGACCGGCCTCTACTAA
Source organism: Camellia japonica (assembly GCA_030407325.1). Lineage (NCBI taxonomy): Eukaryota > Viridiplantae > Streptophyta > Magnoliopsida > Ericales > Theaceae > Camellia > Camellia japonica. Next base: position 161,137,119 of record JAPPVO010000032.1, read on the forward strand.
CCATGATATCTGTTTTTGAAAACATTGTGAGTTCTTATTCCGGTTATTAGCCCAGGTTACTATGTGATGCGCACAGCATACAAGTATAGACTGAATCGCCTGAATTGGAACAAAACATTTCATGTTTGTTTGTTTGAAAATGGTTTGCTACCCACAGGTAGGCTTAAAATGCAGATTTTGCCACCCTCAGGTAGGCTTAGAAGAATAATGGTGTTGCCACTATCTAGTGGGCTTAAAAAAGCAAACATTTGATGAATTGTCCCAATTCAAGTAACTCAACCTCCACCCACAGGCATTCAAGGCAGTTATATCACATAAGCATTTAGCCTCATGGTAAGCATGCTATCATGGCAGTCACTCACACGCATGCAAGGATGCTAAAGCATAAAACTCACCGAGTACTCCAAGCCAAAATAGAAGCTCGTTAGAAATCATGCATGATCCTAAGTATACAGAAATGCCTAATGCAACACATGCGAAGATGCAAACTATAGCGGGCTCGGCTATTCTAAACATGGCATATGAAATGCTACAACTATCAAGTATTCAATTTGGAATTGAAATACAAATGCAGTTTGTATGATGCGCCGAGCCCGGTGCGTGCAAAACAGATGAATGATGCAAACATGCTGTCATACTGTATGCTAATTGAAATATGCCTTATATCTAACCATCATAAGCGGGTAAATAAAAGGGAAGAAAGACGTGGGGTTGGAAGACATACATCACACACACGCACACTTATTACAATTTTGCCCTCGTGCAGAGGGTCCGAATAAATAATAATACAGTCCGAAATAAAAGAATAATACAGTCCGAATAAAAGAATATTACAGATTCCTAATTAATTAACAAATTAAATAAGAAATTGTAAATTGGCATGCAAACCAGGGGCTGCCTTGATTCTGATGAATGATATATGTTGGGCTGCCTTGCGCGGAAATCCACTGGGATGCCCCAATTAGCCTCTGTTTGCGATGTTTCTCGAAATGCGTGCCGGACTCCGAAAAGTTGCTGATTCTTCATTTTGCTGCAACAGAGAGCAGGAAAGGGGCATAGCAATGTATTTCACAAATATATGCATGCCTCGATCCTCGTGCCACCAATCACGCATACCGATGCATGATGGCCGAGGAACCGAATTGCACAACTCAATATAGGATGAATGCATATGAATACTATAACAAAACCTAACTCCATCATGGGTAATCCGGAGTGTCGGTGACTTGGGAATTGAGATCCGTTTCGTCACTCGGAGTACGGAACGCGCCTCGTTTCCCGTGCCCGGGCTAACTCCTATCCCGAACACGATGCAATATGCATGATATGCATGAAATGCAACTAAGATACAATCCTAACATACACGATGTTATGAAAATGAGATGCCTCGAAATGCGTGCACGCGGGCACGCAAACCGAGGCGATGATCCTAAGGCATAAAATGGCATACGCAATGCAATGATGGGCTTACACTAACATGAGAGAGCCTCAACTACACTCACATAAGAGGCCGTCGGATAAAAGTGAAGTGCCTCGAAATGCGTGCACACGGGCACGCAAACCGAGGCGATGATCCTAAGGCATAAAATGGCCTGAAATATGATATACAATGAGACTAAAATGAGATGTCTCGAAATGCGTGCCCACGGGCACGCAAACCGAGAAAATGGCATACGGAATGCAACAGGACTAAAATGAGATATGTGATGCAATATGGGCTTATACCAACATGAGTGAGCCTCAGCCACACTCATATAAGAGGCCGTGAGATGAAAATGAAGTGCCTCGAAATGCGTGCGCACGGGCACGCAAAACGAGGCAATGGTACTAAAGTATGAAATGGCATTCCAAATGCAGATTGGACTTATACTAACATGAGAGAGCCTCAGCCACACTCACATGAGAGGCCGAAAGATGAAAATGAGGTGCCTCGAAATGCGTGCACACGGGCACGCAAACCGAGGCAATGGCATCCGGAATGCAACGATGCTAAAATGACATACCGAATGCAAAATGGACTTATACTAACATGAGTGAGCCTCAGCCACACTCATATAAGAGGCCGTGAGATGAAAATGAAGTGCCTCGAAATGCGTGCACACGGGCACGCAAACCGAGGCAATGTATTAAAGCATGAAATGGCATTCCAAATGATATGCAAACATGCCAATGGATTTTCAGCACTCACAAATGATGCAAAACAGTCCCGAAAGGTGGGGAAATGACACCAAATGCACGGAATGGCCCCGAAATACGATATTAAGCACCCGAAATGGCCTACAGCCATACTAAACATGCATAATTGGTACATGAAGTGCAAAACAGTAGCAAGGCAGCCCAAAAATAGCATTTTTTACAGTACATAACATGGCGAAATAATTAGCATAGATAGGACAACAATGGCATGCAAAAATGGGGGCCAAGAGAGGGGTATTGAAACAAGTGATATATGCGATGCTCAAAATGAAAAATTTCCTTCTACAACATTGAAGAGGGACCGAAAATATGCACATTTACAGTAGATGACATCCCCCAACTCAGTATGAAAACATGTTAAAAATGTCATGCAAGAATGAAGCCAACAAAGGCTAGAACATGAGGTATGCCATACATTCATCAAAAAGCCTTGGACCCTTAACAAAACATGAAAAGAAGGCCAAAATATGGATATTTTCAGTACTGCTCATGGCCGAAAACAGAAGCTAGATAGGCCTAAAAAGCATGCAAAAATGGGGGCCAAAGAGGGATATAATGACAAGCACAACATGGAGACCCCCAACAAGGTTGATCCCTTCTAAAATGTTGTAGAGGGATACAAAATAAGCTTACTCACAGTTCATGAAATGCTCCAAAACAGACTACATGTAGGTCGAACAAATCATGCAAATTTACGGTAAATATGAGAGATTATGAAGCAAGTGCATGATAGAGAGGCCAAAAAGGGTTGATCCCTTCTTCAATATTGAAGAGGGGCTCAAAATAGGCCCACTCACAGTTTAAATTATGCTCGAAAACAGATCACTCATAGGCTAGAAAAAGCATGCAAAAACAAGGGTAAAACATGGATTCAAAGCAAGTGGCATATAGAGCATGAAAAAAAGGTTGATCCCTTCTTCAATGTTGAAGAGGGGCTCAAAATAAGCACAATATCAGTTCATGAGATGCTCCAAATCAGATCACACATAGGCCAAATATTCAATGCAAAATAATGGCATATAAGAGGATATTGAAACAAGTGCAAGATGGAGGGCTCAAACAGGGTTGAGCCCTTGAAAAAACATGAAGAATAGCTCAAAATAAGGCCCCTTTCAGTTCTGGTCGGAGCCCAAAACAATAAGCAAATAGGCTTAAGAAATGAGACAAGAAAGTGCTGCAAAAGAGAGAAATGGAGACTTACCCTTGTAGACAAGTCTTGGCTCCCTTTTGCTTGAAGAATGGATGCCTCCTAGCTCCTGGGAAGCTCTCCTAGCTGCTGGAATGGAGTTGTGATGATAGGGCTTGGAGATGATGAAGAAATGGCCCCAAAACTTGAAGAAAATGGAGTTGTATCTATGTATATGCTCCAATCAACACTTGTAGCTTCTTCTCTTGAGTTGGGAGGACACTAATGTGTGCAAGAGAGGGAGAGAGGAATCCTCCTTCAAATGGAGGGAAATGAGCTCTATATTTCCCTCCAAAGGGATCCCCCGGATGAGATATTTTTGGGGAAAATTCAAAGCACAGCTGGAATGCACACATCCCAAGGAAGCAGGCCGGCTAGCCACCTTTATTGGAGGTGGCCGGTCGGCCACCCCCCATGGCCGGCCGGCTAGGGGCAAAAATGGAAAGTGAGAATTTTTGGCCGGCCACCAAAGGTTGGTGTCCTCCCATGTGTGTACAACAAGACCCTATGGTTGGAAATTGGCAACTCTGAACCAGGAGAAACAACAATCCACTTTTAGGAGAGGCTCAAAAATGGAAGAAGGAATTACTGGCCGGCCATGTGTTTTTAGGGTCCTCCCATGTGTGTACAACACAAATATGTGGTTTTGGCTCGAAGAAAATGGCCCTAGGGTGTTCAACATTAGCCCGGAAGTGAGAAAAACGGGCCTTGGGGGGCGCCGGAGGAGCATAACTGGTTGCTGAGACAATTGCTGGCCTCCCACCCTCCAGTGATCTTCCTTATGATAAAACAGAGGTACCTGCCAAAAATGAACAAAAACCGATGCAAAACGAATGCTCGGGGGCCAAAACACGCAGTTCGAGGTCCCGAAAAATCGGTCGTTAAGCACCGAAAGTGGTGTTTGCCACGAAGTGGGTATCTAAGACCCCAGTGTCCCTCGTTATGATAAAACAGAGGTACCTGCCAAAAATGAACAAAAACCGATGCGAAACGAATGCTCGGGGGCCAAAACACGCAGTTCGGGGTCCCGAAAACCGGCCGTTAAGCACCGAAAGTGGTGTTTGGCCACGAAGTGGGTATCTAAGACCCCAATGTCCCTCGTTAGGGAGTAAATAATATGTATGCCAAAAACCGAGGAATCGGAGATGGTTGGGTGGTCCCGAACCGAGGCACACGGCCTGACGGCTCCGAAAACCGGGGGCCGGGCTCCGAAATGGGCAAAATGGCCTACGGGCACGAAATGTAGCCCACGGCCACTGAGAGATAGTCTATGGGACCTCTCTCCCCCTCAGGAAAGAAAACAGAGAAAACCGAGTCTGGTTCGCAAACCGAGGCAAGACATAGAAGAGAGTTCGGAAGTCCGGAGGCAGGGCACACGGCCGCGACTCTGAGACTTCTGAACGAGCACAATATGCAACATCACCGAGCGCTCAATCGGTGACGTCTGAGTCTTAAGGTCAGTCAAAAAGGGGTGTCTACACAATGTCTCTACAAAGGTATAATACTTCTTTTCATTTAGACATTGTTGATGGATCATAATTAATGAATTTCATAACTCATTCAAATATTCCAATGTAAAGCATATAAGCATGAAATTTTAATATTGAGCATATTCTTGAGATCACAAATGTACAATTCAAAATATAGATAGTATACATGTCAAAAACATGTTATGACATCAAAATTGATTCTACAAAGATATGACTCAAAAAGGAATTAACATATTAGTATGAAGTCATATATAAGATGTGAAAAGTATGCTCACAAAAAATATTTATCACTTCTTATCTCTTTTTCATAGCAATGGATGACATGATATACAATGTTAATGAATACATGAAACATTTATATTCTAATAAGCATTCATCAAAATAATATAATTCTCATTTTTGAGTTCAATGAAGGTTTGAAAGAAACTAGCAGAACATGACTTAGCAAACTTAGTACAATTAGGTTACATGGAAGTAATGATTAGACACAATCTATTGTACACAAATCACACCTTGAAGAATATAGAACTTTATGCTTAAAGGTGTGTTAGGAGTTATACCTTCATTTACTTCTTTGGAACCTTCATCCATATATTACCTCTATTGTTTATCTTGGTGATTTTTATTTCATCATTCTTCTTCTTGTAGGAGCTGATTTTGCTCTTTAGATTGAACACTCTTGTTGTGTATTTCCTCTCGAAGTTCTTGGTGTTCTTTGAGATTCTACCTACAAAATATCTTGATTTCTTTCTTGATACCCATACTTTCTTGGGTTAATATGGATTAGTCTCAAGAACATTTAATCTCATAAAAAGTTTAGGAGGATCAAAACCAATGCTTACTTTGTCAAAAACAGATTTTTTATTTCAAAGAAGCTTGTTGAGGTTTTCTTTTCCTTTTACAAAATTTTTAAGAGTTTTGCTTAAATCCTTAACATTGTTTTTCAAAATGTTTTTCTCATTGGTAATAGACGTAAAGTCATTTTTCAAAGTAGCATTTTCTATTTTTAAAACATCTACATCATTTGAAAGAGAAGAAACTAATTTTTTTAATTTAGAATTTTCAACACAAACATTTCTAAATATGTCATGTAATTCATTGAAAGCACTTTCAAGTTCTACATAATTAGAAATTACCTCATCTTCAGTGAATTCTTTTTCTCCAAGAGATATGAGACACAAGTTGGCTACTCCATCATTTTCTCCCAAAATGGCTTCCTTTTTGCTGCCATCCATCATTGAAAGTTCATGAGCCATGAGTGAGTCTAGGAGTTCTTCAATGCCTAATTTTGTTAGGTCTTTTACTTCTTGGATAGCTGTAACCTTAGCTTCACATTCATTTGGCAAAGACCTAAGTATTTTTCTCACAAGCTTACCATTAGTATAAGATTTATCAAAAGATTTTAGAGCATTAATAATATTGGTAAATTTATAAAACATCTCAGAAACAGATTCAAATGATTCCATAGTAAAGAGTTCATAATCATGAATAAGCATGTCAATCTGAGACTCTTTTATTTGGCTAATTGTAACAACCCCCGTACTGTTTACCGAAAATTACTGAATTACATACTGATTTCTGCTAAACTGGACTGCTTATGACTGTTAATTGGCCTAACTGGAGTACTGAATGGACTGATTGAAAATTGAAACTGAATTGACTGAATATGTTTATTGTATTGCATTTTTATCTGCCCGATTGTTTGATTATCTGTTGGTGTGTTTATGTTTAGATTGCAAATTGAAGGCCTTATCGGCGGCCGAACTGAAAACCGTTTAGTGTTTCATGATCAGTAGAATTTATCTGATTTTATAGTATAATTATCCAAAATGTGATTAGGTATGATTAAATTTAGATTAAAATAAGCTAAACATGTAAGTTGCCTTATTTACGGGATTGCCATTGAGTGGACCTTTGTTTAATCTTATTATTAGAGACATGTATTACACTTGAACCACCTCATTTCATCAGCTTTTCCTCTTGCTCTAGCCACCAAGAAGAGACTTAGAGAGAGAGGAAGTGAGGGCCTTGAGTTCACTTGTAGAGTTGCTTGGAAATTGAAGGATTTGAGGCATACATTGCATAATTGAGCTCTTAAACCTTGAATACAAGACTTAGGTATGTATATCGACCACCCATTGTTGCATTTAAGGTTGATTCTTGCTAGATTCATGGCAAATTATAGAGCTAGGACATAAATTGGTTCTATAGTGTTGAATTAGAACTCATTTCATGCATGCATGTGTGTATTGATAAACTTGGAGGTTGATTTCATGGAATTGGTACATGCATGCCCATATTGTTGTTATAGTTCATGTTTTCATCTTGTTTTCAAAATATTGAGCTCATTGGAGCAAGCTTTGAAGCTGGAAATTGGTTCTAAATTCATGCATGTCATGTTTGAGGTTTATTCTTGAAAGTGGGTTTGAAAAAATGGTTTCAATTGACTCACTCTTGGGCCTTGAATTCACAAATTGAGCTTGGAAACTTGTTGTATATTGAATCTAGGGGTGTTTTCCAGAATTTGGGCCCAAGAGGTCGAGTTTTGAGTGAAAGAATGCTTGGTTTGAGCTTAGGAGACAAATCTGGAAATTCCAGATTTGGCTTCTTCGCTCGAGCGAAGGATTCTTCGCTCGAGCGACCAACCTTTGTTCGAAGTTACGCTCGAGCGAAAGATTGGTGGCTCGAGCGTAAAATTCGAGCATCCAGTGCTTTTACTGTTTCATCAGACCGCTCGAGCGAAGGATTTCTCGCTCGAGCGAAGCCTTTGATTTTGGAAGCTCGCTCGAGCGAAGGAAGGCTCGCTCGAGCGAGGCTCCTATTTTCAGCAAACTTTGCAAAATGTTTTCTAAGTGTATTTTTGCATCCTCATCTCATTCTAGGCATTCTTAGGCCTAGTTTAAGACATCTAAATGAGGATATAGATATAGAACACACCAAGGCAAATTAGGGATTAAGTTATGATATTTCCCAACTGTGTAGCTTAGTGTGTGTTCAACCTGTGAACTGTGTACGGTTGGCGACTGGGGAGACATGCTCTAGCATACTGTAGCCCAAACTCTGTGAGTAACAATTGTGTAAAGATATGTTCAACTGAGAATGTTTTCTGACTGTTTAACGGAACTGTTTTCTGAAATAATTATTGTTAATTGATTGAATGTATGTCCTATATTCTGAAACGTATTGTGGCATCCTTAGCAACTATTGTATACTGTTATTGCTACTGTTACAGAGATCTCTGTCGGTTTCCTCGTGGAACCATTACTGTTTACTGATTGATGGCCATCATTACTGTTCGGTCTTTAAGACCTACTGTTTACTGCTATGCTAATGGATGTACCGCATATGATTGAATAACTATTCTAACTGAAAGACTGAAACATTGTTTAATGAACTGTTTTCATTACTGTAAGGACATTTCATTCTTAACCTCTTTACGCTTTATGTTATTCACTGGGCTTTAGCTCACTGTTTATATATATATGTAGGTGCTCAGCCACCAGATCGGAGCTAGGAGCGTGGTTTAGACTCCAGTTTTGTCAAGCCAGCCTTTGTGCCTCACTGCGAGGTTCCGAGTTGCCATGCTATGGCTTTGGGGTGTTTTGTTTTTCCCCCGTCTGTCTCCGTTACTGTTTTGGATTACTGTATAGACTGTTATCTACTAACTGTACTGTTATCAAGGGATTAGGTCCCTGTACTGTGTGACTGTAAATTTGGTATAGACTGTACTGTTTGAATGTGTGAATGCATGAAAAATCTTTTTGGCATACAGATGTCACAGCTCAATGGACATTATTTATTTACTGTATTGGCTTCCGCCAGGCCCTGTACTCTGTTTTACTGTATTACTGTTAAGCAGGCCTTCGGTAATCTCGGATTACTGGCCGGTTACGGTGCTAAACCCATAGGGCCGGGTTTGGGTCGTGACAGAGTGGTATCAGAGCGATACTTAACCACGAGTTATACCCCACACACGTGTCCAAATGAGCTATAGGGTGTCCTAGAAAAGTGATTAGGGCATTTCATGAACTTGAAAAGTGTGTGGCTATTTATGACTGAATACATGTTAATGTGATAACTGTCTAACATGCAACTGTTTATGTTATAATTGCTATAACTGTTATAACTGCTTATAGTGAAATGGATAATGCAAATGAACCTGAATCATCGAGGCCAGAATGGCACGAATGGAAAGAATGAGGAACTGATAACTGCTAGACTGAGCAACAACAGAACCAACAGCCCCCACCTCCTCCTCCTCCGGTACAGCCGGAACCAAATGCAAATGTGAATGATGGGGATATTATTGCTCTCACCTAGAAGTTCAGCAAAATGAAACCGCCATCCTTTCAGGGAGGCCTTGAACCGCAAAGGCTGAAGCTTGGGTGCTTGAAACAGAAAAACTGTTTGAAGTGTTTCGTGCTCCGAAGCAAATAAAGTTCTGTTGCCACCTTCACCCTACAAGAAGAAGCTAGAAGGTGGTGGATGTTGATCGTGATCAAAATACTGTTATGACTTGGGCTCAGTTCAGGAGTCCTTCTTTGAAAAGTACTTCCCACAGTGCGTCAGGGATAGGAAAGTGACTGAATTTGAACAACTGAGACAGGTACAATGTCTGTGGCTGAATATGAAGCAAGGTTCACTGAGCTTGCCAGATATGCACCACATATGGTGGACACTGACTACAAGAAGGCCAGAAAATTTGAGGGTGGCCTTAATGTTGCAATACTGACCGAATAAGTGTTTTGAAACTACCGACTTTTGTGGGTGTTCTCGACCGGGCATTGATGGCCGAGTCGAACATTGCAGCAGTAAAACAATCTGAAACACCAACAACTGAATGGCATGGTAAAAGGCAAGTTTTCAAATTCAAGAAAGGCAAGCATAACCCGGCTAACAAGAAACAGAATACGGGGTCAACGACTAGCCCCAGCCAAGGGAGTGGGTTCATTCCACCCTGCTCTGTCTGTGGCAACAAGTACAAAGGGGTTTGTCACAAAATATCCGGAGCCTGTTACAGATGTGGCAAAGTGGGCCACATGGTTAGAGACTGTCAATCCGCTCCGCAAGTTAGTAGCAAAGCTACACCAAGCGCAGCAGCGTCAACCGTAGCACCAAAGCCTAACCCCAAAGCTACCGGGAAAGAGCCTATAAGGCAGGGCCGAGTGTTTGCCCTAGTACCGGGAGACGTGCAAAATACTGAAACCGTTGTGTCAGGTATCCTCTCTATTTGTGCTCAAAATGCATATGTATTGATTGATTCGGGGTCTACACACTATGTGTTCGCATGCTTTCTCACGGAAATTGAATAGACCCTTAGAATCCATGAAATTACCTGTTAGCTGTATCATCACCTATTGGGGGATCCATGACATGTGCATATATGTATCCTGCTTGTGAGATTATTGTTGGGGACATGCATTGTTTATTGATTTACTGCCACTGAATGTTGATCATTTTGATGTGATATTGGGGATGGACTGGTTACAAAAATATCATGCCACTATAGACTGTGTAACAAAACAGTAGTTTTCCGTCCACATGGTTGCCTGAATTTGTGTTAATGGGAGTGGAGTAGTACCTCCTCCATATCTGATTTCTTCTGTGAAAGTTGTTAAATTGATTAGAAAGGGGTGTAAAGGATATCTGTGTTCTGTGCTGACTGTGTCTACTGATGATAGTGTTAACACTGATGTGAATTGTATTCCTATAGTCAGAGAATTCCCAGATGTATTTCCAGATGATCTGCCAGGGGATTTGATTGACAGGGAAATTGAATTTACTGTGGATGTGATTCCGGGAACACAGCCTGTATCGAAAGCTCCCTACAGAATGGCCCCAACTGAACTGAAGGAATTGAAAGTACAATTGCAAGAACTGTTAGACAAAAAGTTTATAGGCCCGTACTTCACCGTGGGGTGCACCTGTTTTGTTTGTAAAGAAGAAAGATGGCTCACTGAGACTGTGCATTGATTACCGTGAATTGAACAAGGTAACTGTGAAAAATAAAACCCATTGCCACGTATTGATGATTATTTGATCAGTTACAGGGTGCACAAGTGTTTTCCAAGATTGATCTCAGATCGGGGAATCATCAACTGAAAGTAAACCGGAAGACATTGATAAAACTGCTTTTAGAACGAGGTATGGCCATTATGAATTTTTAGTTATGCCATTCGGAGTCACGAATGCCCCTGCTGCATTTATGGACCTTATGAACAGAATTTTTAAACCATACCTTGATGATTTATTGTATGGTATTTATTGATGACATACTGATTTATTCAAAAAGTAGAGAAGATCATGAACACCATCTGAGACTTGCCCTGCAGACCCTAAGAGAACAGAAACTGTATGCTAAACTGTCTAAATGTGAATTCTGGCTTGATCATGTTATGTTTTTGGGGCATGTTGTTAGCAAAGATGGAATTTCTGTTGATCCGCAGAAAATTGAAGCTGTAGTGAACTGGCCTAGACCAACAAATGTGACTGAAGTCCGAAGCTTTTTGGGATTGGCTGGATATTACAGAAGATTTGTCAAAGACTTCTCCAAAATTGCCTTACCATTGACTCAGTTACTCAGAAGGGGACATCATTTGACTGGACTGACCAAAGGAATCAGCATTTCAAGAATTGAAAACCCGACTTGTGACTGCACCGGTTCTGACTTACCTTCAGGTACGGATGGTTATACTGTATTTAGTGATGCTTCTCATAAGGGTTTGGGGTGTGTTTTAATGCAGAATGGGAGAGTTATTGCTTATGCTTCCCGACAGTTGAGACCACATGAAAAGAACTACCCGACCCATGATCTGAAACTGCTGCAGTGTGTTTGCACTGAAAATTTGGCGTCACTATCTGTATGGGGCGACATGTGAAGTATACACCGACCACAAGAGTTTGAAATATTTCTTCACACAGAAAGAACTGAATATGAGACAGCGCAGATGGCTAGAACTGATCAAAGATTATGACCTACAGATTTTGTACCATCCGGGAAAAGCCAACACTGTTGCGATGCATTGAGCGGAAAGTCAATTGCCAACTTAGCTTGTTTGCTCACCGGACAGAAAGAATTGCTTTATGACCTTGAAAATCTGAAATTGAAATTGTTTGAGAGAACAAGGTGGAACAATAGCTGCTATTACTGCTCAACCAGCCCTGATTGAAGAAATAAAGAGAAACAGCAACTGGATGACTTTTGAAAAGATCATCGAAGAAAGAGAATCTAAGCCGAGACCGGGTTTCAAATTTGAGAACAATGTACTGAAATTTCAAGAAAGACTGTGTGTGCCGAATGACACTGAACTGAAAAGAAGAGTTCTGCAAGAGGGCCACAATTCAAAATTGTCTATCCACCCGGGGAATACGAAAATGTACCAAGATCTGAAACAGAATTTCTGGTGGCCGGGAATGAAGAAAGAAATTGCCGACTTTGTGTCAAATGTCTTCATTGCCAACAAGTCAAAGCTGAACACCAACGACCTGCCGGATTATTGCAACCCTTACCCATACCAGAGTGGAAATGGGAGCATATCACGATGGATTTTATCGTTGGGTTACCTCGCTCCAGAAAGGTATGGATTCAATTTGGGTTATTGTTGATAGACTAACCAAATCTGCTCACTTCTTACCTGTCAAGACAATCTATAATGCGGACAAATTGGCTGTTATCTATATTGATGAAATTGTGAGACTGCATGGAGTGCCTGTGTCTATTGTTTCTGACAGGGATTCGAAGTTTACATCGAGGTTTTGGCAAAGCCTACAGACTGCGTTGGGTACTGAATTGAGGTTGAGTAGTGCCTATCATCCTCAGACAGATGGACAGTCAGAAAGGACCATCCAGACTTTGGAGGATTATTGAGAATGTGTGTCCTTGATTTTCAGGGAAACTGGGAAAGTCATTTGCCATTGGCTGAATTCGCCTACAACAACAGCTACATTCGAGTATTGGTATGGCGCCTTTCGAGGCATTGTATGGCAGAAATGTAGATCTCCGATTTGCTGGGCAGAAGTTGGAGATGGGCCTTTGCTTGGGCCCGAGATTGTATATGAAACGACTGAAAAGATAAAACTGATACAGCAAAGACTGAAAACCACACAGAGTAGACAGAAGAGTTATGCGGATGTCAGAAGACGGGACAGAGAGTATGAAGTGGGTGATCACGTTTTTGTGAAAGTGACACCAATGAAAGGCCAGACTCGTTTTGGAGTCAAAGGCAAGTTAGCGCCGAGGTATGTCGGACCGTATGAGGTTATTGAGAAAATCAATCCGGTGGCGTATCAAGTTGCGTTTCCTCCTGAAATGGAGCATATGCATAACGTCTTCCACATTTCGATGTTGAGAGACTATCTTCGGGATCCGTTTCATGTGATTGAGCCTACTCGGATAGTGTTGAGTGATGACTACACTTACGAGGAACGGCCTATACAGATTGTAAACAGACGGATCAAGAAACTGAGAACAAAGAGATCCCGTTGGTGAAAGTTGACTGGCAAAACCACGGTGACGTGTATGCCACTTGGGAAAGGGAAGATGAACATGGCTAGGCGATATCCTGATTTGTTCCCGCTGAATCCTGTTTTCTTCCAGAATGAAGGTAACTCGAGTTTAGAGGACTAAACTCCTTATAAGGAGGGGAGACTGTAACAACCCCCGTACTGTTTACCGAAAATTACTGAATTACATACTGATTTCTGCTAAACTAGACTGCTTATGACTGTTAATTGGCCTAACTGGAGTACTGAACGGACTGATTGAAAATTGAAACCGAATTGACTGAATATGTTTATTGTATTGCATTTTTATCTGCCGATTGTTTGATTATCTGTTGGCGTGTTTATGTTTACTGCAAATTGAAGGCCTTATCGGCGGCCGAACTGAAAACCGTTTAGTATTTCATGATCAGTAGAATTTATCTGATTTTATAGTATATTTATCCAAAATGTGATTAGGTATGATTAAATTTAGATTAAAATAAGCTAAACATGTAAGTTGCCTTATTTGGGATTGCCATTGAGTGGACCTTTGTTTTTTAATCTTATTTTAGAGACAGTATTACACTTGAACCACCTCATTTCATCAGCTTTTCCTCTTGCTTAGCCGACCAAGAAGAGACTTAGAGAGAGAGGAAGTGAGGGCCTTGAGTTCACTTGTAGAGTTGCTTGGAAATTGAAGGATTTGAGGCATACATTGCATAATTGAGCTCTTAAACCTTGAATACAAGACTTAGGTATGTAAGTTGCCTTATTTACGGGATTGCCATTGAGTGGACCTTTGTTTAATCTTATTATTAGAGACATGTATTACACTTGAACCACCTCATTTCATCAGCTTTTCCTCTTGCTCTAGCCGACCAAGAAGAGACTTAGAGAGAGAGGAGTGAGGGCCTTGAGTTCACTTGTAGAGTTGCTTGGAAATGAAGGATTTGAGGCATACATTGCATAATGAGCTCTTAAACCTTGAATACAAGACTTAGGTATGTATATCGACCACCCATTGTTGCATTTATTTAAGGTTGATTCTTGCTAGATTCATGGCAAATTATAGAGCTAGGACATAAATGGTTCTATAGTGTTGAAAGAGAACTCATTTCATGCATGCATGTGTGTATTGATAAACTTGGAGGTTGATTTCATGGAATTGGTACATGCATGCCCATATTGTTGTTATAGTTCATGTTTTCATCTTGTTTTCAAAATATTGAGCTCATTGGAGCAAGCTTTGAAGCTGGGGAAATTGGTTCTAAATTCATGCATGTCATGTTGAGGTTTATTCTTGAAAGTGGGTTTGAAAAATGGTTTCAATTGACTCACTCTTGGGCCTTGAATTCACAAATTGAGCTTGGAAACTTGTTGTATATTGAATCTAGGGGTGTTTTCCAGAATTTGGGCCCAAGAGGTCGAGTTTTGAGTGAAAGAATGCTTGGTTTGAGCTTAGGAGACAAATCTGGAAATTCCAGATTTGGCTTCTTCGCTCGAGCGAAGGATTCTTCGCTCGAGCGACCAACCTTTGTTCGAAGCTATGCTCGAGCGAAAGATTGGTGGCTCGAGCGTAAAATTCGAGCATCCAGTACTTTTACTGTTTCATCAGACCGCTCGAGCGAAGGATTTCTCGCTCGAGCGAAGCCTTTGATTTTGGAAGCTCGCTCGAGCGAAGGAAGGCTCGCTCGAGCGAGGCTCCTATTTTCAGCAAACTTTGCAAAATGTTTTCTAAGTGTATTTTTGCATCCTCATCCCATTCTAGGCATTCTTAGGCCTAGTTTAAGACATCCAAATGAGGATATAGATGTAGAACATACCAAGGCAAATTTGGGATTAAGTTATGATATTTCCCAACTGTGTAGCTTAGTGTGTGTTCAACCTGTGAACTGTGTAGGGTTGGCGACTGGGGAGACATGCTCTAGCATACTGTAGTCCAAACTCTGTGAGTAACAATTGTGTAAAGATATGTTCAACTGAGAATGTTTTCTGACTGTTTAACGGAACTGTTTTCTGAAATAATTATTGTTAATGATTGAATGTATGTCCTATATTCTGAAACGTATTGTGGCATCCTTAGCAACTATTGTATACTGTTATTGCTACTGTTACAGAGATCTCTGTCGGTTTCCTCGTGGAACCATTACTGTTTACTGATTGATGGCCATCATTACTGTTCGGTCTTTAAGACCTACTGTTTACTACTATGCTAATGGATGTACCGCATATGATTGAATAACTGTTCTGACTGAAAGACTGAAACATTGTTTAATGAACTGTTTTCATTACTGTAAGGACATTTCATTCTTAACCTCTTTACGTTTTATGTTATTCATTGGGCTTTAGCTCACTGTTTATATATATATATGTAGGTGCTCAGCCACCAGATCGGAGCTAGGAGCGTGGGTTAGACTCCAGTTTTGTCAAGCCTGCCTTTATGCCTCACTGCGAGGTTCCGAGTTGCCATGCTATGGCTTTGGGGTGTTTTGTTTTTCCCCCGTCTGTCTCCGTACTATTTTGGGATCACTGTATAGACTGTTATCTACTTTACTGTACTGTTGTCAAGGGATTAGGTCCCTGTACCGACTGACTGTAAATATTTGTGTAACCTGTACTGTTTTGAATGTGTGAATGCATGAAAAATCTTTTTGGCATACAGACTGTCACAGCTTAATGGACATTATTTATTTACTGTATTGGCTTCCGCCAGGCCCTGTACTCTGTTTTACTGTATTACTGTTAAGCAGGCCTTCGGTAATCTCGGATTACTGGCCGGTTACGGTGCTAAACCCATAGGGCCGGGTTTGGGTCGTGACACTAATTCCTTCATAGGTGATTTCAAGTTTATCCCAAATCTCTTTAGTAGTAATACACCCAGAAATTCTATTGTATTCATTTGCATCTAGTCCACACACAAGAATAAGCTTGGCTTTAGCATTAGCTTGAAGGAGTTTATAATCACGCTCATCAAATTCATCCTGAAGTTTAGGCACACTGATATGGTTTGCTACCTTGGTAGGAATTTTAGGGCTTTTAGTGATAATGAGCCACAAAGCATAATTGGTAGCTTGAAGATACAAAGTCATTTTTTCTTTCCACTGAATGTAATTTCTACCATTGAAGAGAGGTGGCCTATTGCCAGCTTGTCCTACAGCAAAGTAAGTAGAATACATGGTTGTTATGGATCAAAAACTCAAGATTGTTAAATCTAAATAAGAGCCACAGGTTCTGATACCAATTGTTACCCAAAAAGCAACCTAAAAGAGGGTGAATTAGGTTTCTACAAATTAAAATTAATAATACCTCAATAAAATTAACTACTAGTACAACAAATTATTAACAAGCATAATGATGAACTTAGCAATAAATGACCCAGCAAAATAACAATGAAGTATAACTAACATACAGGGTGAATCAAATGATTAACACATGCATATTAAATAGCTATAGCAGTAGTAGGAAAGTAAAGAGATTAGGAAAGATGAGACAAACAGATTTATAATGGTTCAGCTTCAACCAAGCCTACACCCACTCCTCAAGCTTCACTTGAGATTTTTCACTATCTTCTAGCTTTACAGGGGTGCTAGCAACTTCTTTACAAATGGAGTAATCCTCCACAGATTTTACACTGACTTTCTAAGTCGAGAACACTGAGTGTACTATACTCTTACAAGGTTGAAAAGAAGGTGTTTTTGCATTCACAGAAAGTTACAAGAATTATCTCTCAAAGATAGATATAAAAATGAAGCTCTGGTTTTTCTGTAAACCTCACACAAGAAAGATGGGCTTAAAGCTATAAGGCTTAGTGTATAATTTCTAAGAATAGATGTGAGTGATTATAGATCAAAGAATATTTTTTGGTTTTTGTAACTTGTTTACATTAGAGGCTTTGATATATATATATATATATATATATAAAATAAAAATCATAGCCGTTTATAGCCGTTGTAGTCATTTGAATTTATAACCGTTTATAGCCGTTGTACTCCATCATTACTAATTTGAATATCTTCCACTCCATTATTACAAATTTGAATATCTTCCACTTGAACCTTTTGAACTGCTATTGTGCTGGGCTGTTTGAACCTCTGTTTTTGGGCTGTTTGAACTCCTGATTTAATCAAATATTAAATACATTCTAACAACCTTTAGGATAAAGGTTTAGGTGAGAAATAATGGGACAAAATAAATTTTGATTTTATTAAAACATAAAATCATCAAAATAAATATTGATTCTATTTTTCTCTTTCAAATAAATCATCAAAATAAATTTTGATTCTATTTTTCTCTTTCAAATAACTCATCAAAATATTTTAATTTTATTTTTCTCTTTCAAATAAACCATCAAAATAAATTTTGATTCTATTTTTCTCTTCCAAATAAATTATCAAAATAAATTTTGATTTTTTTTCTCTTCCAAATAAATTAAAAAATAATTAAATAAATCATCAAAATAAATAATTCTAACAATAATAATGTTTATACATATGAATAAATTATTAATGCAAATTTTCCCAAAAAAATAAATCAATTTATTTCAACTTTGAAAAAAAAATCACCTAATAAATGCATTACTTAAAATGATAAATTTTACGTTGGTTATGCAGTGTGGAATAAGTCTTATATTAAATTATTAGGATGTTGGTTAACATTAATTTTAGAAAGATTGTTTATTTTTAAGTATTTTTTCAATAAAAATTATGGTTTTTTTTTTCATTAAATGATTTAATAATATTTTAACAATTTAAGAGTATTATTTAATACTGCAAGAATTTTAAGAATTTAATTAAATAATGTTAAAATGTATATGGGTCTTGATAACATATGTAAACCTCAAGGGAGTGAGTGAAATTACTCATTTGAATTTAAGAGGTAATTTTATCATTATTGGTATGACATCAGCATGATATTAACGTGACATTAGCAAATTTGATTAAATAGTCTAATGGAGGGTAACAGTGGGGGAATCTTTATAACAACTTCAAAAGTAAGGAAAATTAGTGTAATTATTAAAACGACAGGAGAAGTTTTTGTAATTGTCAAAAATCTCAAAGAAGGTAAGTGTAATTTACCCTTAAAGAAAAGGTCTAGCTTTCCTTCAGTTTGTGATTGAACTGATGAGTGTTGTTGGGCCCATGAGGGCCTACCATGGGTCATGTTTTGATAATCTGAACCGTTCAATATGTGGAACTCGTCGAGTACTATATGTTTGTAAACATTCACAGTGATCGGATATCGATAGCTACGTGATCAAATCAGTTTTGTATAAAACAAAATAAACGGTGAAAAAATAAACGATTGACAGAAATCTGATCTGATGAAATAACTATTGATATCCAACCAACACTACTAAAGAAAGGGCCTTTTGAGTCGGCAGATTTTACCGTCGCAAAAGGTAGCCTTTTTGAGACGGCACAGAGTTACCGACTCAAATACCAAACCTTTAGCGTCGGCACCGTTGGCCGACACAAAAAATTAATATTTGATAGCATTATTTGAGTCGGTTGAATTTACCGACGCAAAAGATAGACTTTTTGAGTCGGCATAGACCTTTTGCGTCGGCAAATTTGTGCCGACGCAAAAAATTAGACCTTTTTGTGTCGGCAACTGATGCCGTAGCCAAAAAAAAAAAAAAAAATTATAGCCAAGATATATATATTTACTTGATTATATTTAATAAATATATTTATTTATACATATACTTTTATATTAATATTGAGTGTATATACTATAAATAATATATATCTCATTAAATATCTGAAAGAGGTATGGTGGTGAAGTGGATTTAGTGCGGTGGCTTCGGGTCAAAGTGTCCAAACGGTGTGTGCTTGAAACTTGGGGGCCTCAATGAGAAAATTATGGGTTAAATTTTTTAAAACATTTAACCACTGTTTGAGTCGGCAGTCTACCGTCTTAAAAAATTAAAACTTTTTGCGTCAGCAGATTGCCGACTCAAAAACTTTTTGCGACCCCACCATTTTCGTCCCTTGAGTTGTCGTCGAAACGCCGTTGCAAAAAAGTTTTTGCGTCGGCAAATACGCTATTTGCGACGGCATGCTGCCGACTCAAAAACCCTGGTTTCTAGTAGTGCAACATAATTTTTTATCGGCATATAGTACTCGACAAGTTCTACACATTGAACGGTTCAGATTATTAAAACGGGATCCATGGTGAGTCTCCATGGATTCACTCTAATTTAATCACGGACTGAAGAGAAGCCAATCTCTAAAATAAAAAAATAAACATGATAGAATTGTCTGTTTGGTAGACATGGAAGGGTGGTGACTTTGACAATGAAAACTGATGAGGTTTAGACAGAAAGAGTATTACAAGGGTAAAGTGGGCATTTAAGAAAAAAATGTTGCCAATATCAACTACTTGTATTTGGTCACTTCGCAGTCAACAAACAAATGAATTAGAGGAATGTTAGAGATCCCAAATAATTTATTAAATATTTTATTATAATTTTTATATAGGTATGAGATCCATACACATGTGGGTTTGTATGAGTCTCACACTCATGTGAGAGATTTGATAAAATATTTAATAAATTATTTGAAATTTCTAACATTTTTCAACGGATTAAACTGTTGCAGCAATTTCTACGGCAATGAAGGGTAATGACGTTTCAGAAAATAAAGGAGGACATTATGATTTTAAAAGAATCTAATATCAGTGTAAGTTATCCTTTTTTGTTAAAGTAAATTATTAATAAATCTTAATAGTTATATTTAATTCTTATCAACTCCTATTAAAAATAAGTTTAAATAAAATTATCGTTAAAAATTATTTTTTGTGAAGATTTTTTTTGCACATGTTGCTACAAATCGACAATTAGTGAATTTTTTTCATCAACGATTTTTTATAAATTGTCGTTAAAATTTATAATTAGTGACGTTTTTCCTGTGACAAAATTTTCAAACTATCACTGAAAATTAAAAATCAATAACTTTTTTTTGTAAGTTTGTTTTAAACTGTCACTAAAACTTATAATTAGTGACATTTTTTATAACATAATTTTCAAATTATCGCTAAAAATTAATAATTAATAACATTTTTAATATTATTTGATAAAAAATATTATTAATTATTATAAAATTTATTAGATAATAAATCTATCTATTGAAATCTACCCATCCTTTTTTATTATTATGTATAGACTTGACTCCAAAGAAGCCGATAGAGTTGACTCTTAACTTGGTTTTTTAGTTGTCCAACTTTAATTTTAAAGATTTGACAATGCTACCTACTCTTACATTTTTTTTTTAGCCCTTCCACCTACTCTTACTTTGGTCCCGTTTGGTAAAATTATAGAAAAATAATTATAGATTATGACTTAACAAATTATAAATTATAATTTTAAACAAAAGTTGTTAACCTGTTTGATATAGCTATAGAATTATAGATTTAATCAGCAGAATAGTATCTAGTTGAATAAGTTGTATAATAACTTTTTACTGTGTAATGTCCTTTTTGCCATTTTTTTTCTTCATTTTATTTTATTTTCTTTTCTTTTTCTCCTTATTTTCTTTTCTCTTCTTTTATTTTTCTTCTCTTCTTTTCTTCTCTTAATTGTCTTTTTATTCCCTTCTTTCCTTATTTCTTTTTTTTCTTCTCTTCTCTAATTTTTTTTTGTTTTTCTTCATTTTATTTTATTTTCTTTTTGTTCTTATCTTCTTACATTTTAATTATATTCATGCATTTATATTATTATTGTGATTTCATTACATATTATTTTTTTATATTCATTTTAGTTTATAAATACTTGAATATTTATTAATATTTTTTAAATTTAATTTATTATCAATTAATAGCTTAATTAGTATCAATTAATACTAAAATTATTAATTAGTATCAATTAAAATAAAATTTATTTCATTAATGGCTTAATTTATAGCCATTCCGGTTCTGACCTGACCCGTTTGATATTCTGGACTTGGGTTTTGTGGTTGCTGAATGTTGTTCATAACTTTTCCTCTTTATCCTTTCTTGAGTTTGGCTTTTGGATTGTTTCGAGTGTGTTTGAAACAAGTTGGTTGTTTAGTTTTGAACCCTTTTGTTGCCCAGAATTTGGCTCTTTTGCTCGAGTGGCACTTCTTGCGCTCGAGCGGACTTTGTAAATGTTCAGTATTTTGCAAGTCTGCAAAAATACTGGGAGAGTGCATTCTACGCTCGAGTGGCGTTTCTTACGCTCTAGCAGTCTCGCACTCGAGCTGTCACTTCTTGCGCTCGAGCGATAGGCTTCTGTCTGCAAAATTACTGAATGTGTGTATTTTGCGCTCGAGCGTCATTTCTTGTGCTCGAGCGGAACATTGTGTCTAACGCTCAAGTGTCACTTCCTACGCTTGAGCAGATTGCGTGTATATCAGTTCGTGAAAGAGACTTTTTACCTCACTTTTTCATTTCTCTCTCTCTCTAAAACTTTTCAAAACTCTAGATCTTGAGGTCCTCTCTCTAGAACTCACATTCTCTCTACTTTTTTATCTAGATCCATTGGGTTCTCTACCCTAGTGTCCTTTAGAAAAAGGTAGAGCATTTCTAGAGCTCCGTTTTGATCCGATTGGAACTTGGTTTAGGCGTCGTTAAAGTTTCCACCTTGCCTTGTTCATTTCCTAACTTTGAGGTAGGGACTTTCTACACTCTTCTATGAGTTTTAACTTAGTTATTTGTCGATGTGTAAGAAATATTGGAACCTGTGGTGATTTTGAACAAACTGAGGGTTTTTGGTTAAAATCAAAAGAGGGGTTTTCGAATGAATGTAATGGAAATGGTTATGAGTATAGGTGCGAGGCTGTGTTGCGTTAAATTTGTTGATTTTGACACATGGGTTGGATTTGGAAGGAAATGGAGTTTTGCCTTAAAATATTTCAAATAATTATTTTGTATAAATAACAAAATTGGTATGGGACACGAAATTAGATGAATGTTTATATGAATGGTGGAGTTAGATATGTATTACTTCTCACCTATGGAAAATTTGGATAATTTATCTGTTCTTGAGATTGTATATCTTTTTAGAAATATCTATTTTGAGCTGTCGGTAGAGGATAGCCATGATTGTTGTAGAAATTGCATGTGGATTGGGCGAATTGAAATTAATCTCTTAGCCACTATCATTGAATATGATTATGATTTATATACATTATATATGTATGATGTTTGGGAGGAGAAAGGGGATGTACTCTATGTTTGGGAGGAGAAAGGTGATGGATTCCATTAAACTAAGTTGGCCTCTGTATCCAAGGTGAAAGTTCCGAAAACCGTGCGTATACATAGGTGCCGATTCCTGCGGACGAAATTTTTGTAAAATGGCAAGTGAATGTATTTTGTATGATAATCATGTTGGTTGGAGGCCTATGGGGTGTATCCTCTATTTGGTTGACTAAATGAAGTGGGTATAACTAATGGATTGAGATGTGAGTTGGACATAACATGATTGTGGAAAAAGTTGTAAAAATTTGTCATTTGGGGCATTGAATATGTGCATCATACTTATATCTTCGTTAATATTCATATATTATGTTAGATTGTTTCTACTGGGTTTTGGCTCACCCTACTTGAGAAACCATTTCTAGGTGCTGGTGACATGCCTCCTCCAAGGACTTAGTTTAGGAGGACTTGAGAGCTGAAGGCTCTGTTTTTGTTGTTTTGTATTTAATATTTATACAAGTCTAGGGCTTTATATGTATGGAGCTTAAGACTCTCTCTTTTGTTGTAACCATGTATCATCTTGGAAAGATATAAGCTTGTAGGACATTTATTTTGTTGATCACTAACGAGTATCGCATGCTATAGATTCAGGGTAGAGCTTATGAATGTATATCACATGTGTCATTCATGTAAATTAACTCTGATTAATGAAAGTCTATTATTTTGTTTATGTCAGTTGGTATTAGTTATTTATAGATGAAATATTATAATTATTTTGGGGGCGTGACATAATTATTATTTCATATTTTTTATTAATATAAAATCACAATTTTTTTTCATTAAATAATTTTATTTTCTCTCTCTTTTTTTTAAAAAAATTTTTCTTCATTTTACAATAATACCAAACCTTAGCCACCACCGATAGCTATAGGGTTTTGCGTTAGGGTTGTCGATCGCGAGCTAAGGTTGATCGTCATCGCGATCGCGACGCTAGAGAAAACACTGTCGATCATGACGTTAGTTTGGAGATTGTAGCGCTATGGCGATGGTGAGCTTTGGTTCGTCATCGTTCGATCGTCAAGCCGTCGATGGTGAGCTCTGGTTTGTCACAGTTCTATCATAAGAGAGAAAGGGAGATCGTGAAGAGAGAAAGAAGAGATAACGAAGAGAGAGAAAGAGAGATAAAGAGAGAGAGAGAGAGCGAGAAAGAGAGACAGAACTAGAAATCATCTCCCTTTGCCGGAAATCTCCTCCATTCGTCGGAAATTGCCTCTTTGGTTCGTGTGAGAGACAGAAATGAGTGTGTTTTGGTTTATATATATGGCACACTTGTAATAACTTGAAATTGTGAGGGGCATTTAAGTCATTTTGCCCCCTTAAATGGCAACTGCGCGCTTAAGCTATTTAAAAAAGCTTCTCCTCCCCCACTTAAAGAAAAAGCTAATTTTTGACTTACAAAAAGCTATAATTTGTATTATTAAGCTGAACCAAACACACCAAAATACCTTAAATTAAGTTAAAAGCTGAAATAAGCTGAAAATAAGCCCTACCAAACAGGGCCTTGATTTGCTTTTGTAGTCGCCTACTTAGATTTCTATGATTTCACATCTATCTACTTTTTGCTTGACTTACTTTTCTAATGGGAATGGGTTGTTTTGAGAAATTGATTAAAAGTTAATTTTTTAATTTTTTGTTTTGAGAAGTTGATTAAAAGTTTGTTTTTTTTTTTTTTTGAAACAATATGTAAAAAAATAGAGAAGTAATGTGACTTAAAATAAGTTAAAAGTCAAAAAGTAACTTTTAACTCTCTACCCAAAAGAGGCCAATGAAACAAAAGAAAAAAATATAAAAATGTTCAGGTCCACCTAAGCCCGACCCAAGCCTGAGCCCGAGCTCAGGCTTACTGGCCGCCCAAGGCCTGAATACCCTTGAGCTTAAGCCTTGGCCTGGGCTTGGGCCTAATTTTCTAGCCCGTGGGCCGGCCTGGCTTCGAATTTTGGCGGGAGCTCGTGAAGCCTGACATGGGTCGGGTCGGGCTAAATTTACACCCCTACCTAAAGCGAGGATTTGGTAAAAGTGCAAGGGTCTTATGTGTAATTTATCTAAAATATAATTCAACTAATTACACTTTTCGAGTTATATGTCAATAGAAACTAAGACAAATAAAATAAAAATAAATCAAAACTCAAATGAAAGTGAAAATCTCATAACTATTATCATTTTGATAAATTTATTAGTATCATTATTAGTACTATATAATTATTTTATAAACACAAAATATAAAAATAAAAAATAAAAAAATTCTTATTATTAAAACAAGAGGTAATATATAAATAAAATAATAAAAAATTTCTAAAACTTTATGAATAAATAAGTTCAATTAATGGAATATATGCAAATGCTTATTTTTTAATAAATATTTCCAAGTAATTCAACAAGAAGATCAAGAAAAGCAATCAGACATCAAAAAGAAGATTGAAAAGGAAGATGAAGACGATGATGATGATTAAGATGACGAATTTGATGTGAACAAAGAAACCGGTTAGTGCTCTGATTTCTAAGAAATTTTTATTTAATCAATATTTAGCATTCTCTTGAAATATAGGACATTTTCACTTTGATTTTGATTGTTGATGATGGTTGAAATCGGAGACTTCAAACCCACCATCATCGCCTTCCTCGATGAGCTCGCGGTTGAATCATTCTCTAGATTTACTATAGATTGACCATTGATGATATGCATTCTGATACTACTTTGATACGAAAACATAAATCTTTCTGATACAGAGTGCACCATTTGTAAGATGACTATTAATACAAAGGCAATGCACAAGATGTAGTGTTGAAAGGCTATAACATTGATAAACAATTAATTATACATTCATTGGTGAGAACAATAAGATTAATTCCTATTATATAGTCAACAACTTCTTAGAAAAATAATATTAATTCATTCTCTCATTCAGATTCAGAAATTACTTCTAACTCACTATTAAAAGTTCTCGCACTAGTTGTTCCCCTCGTTGGCATTGGATTTGTGGAGGCAAATGGACTGTGGGGGACTATTAGAGTGTCTCCAACTCCTTCCAACATTTGTACCACAACTTTCATTGATGGTCGGTCCACTGGGTACCATTGTATGCACCAAAGTCCCACAATTGTTAGTTTCCTTATAATTTTCGCATCCCCGTCTTCCTCAATTTGTATTCCTAGATCTTCTCCTTGATCCAAACGTTTGTATATCCATTCCGGAAAATAACACTCACTCGTGTTTTGTGCTACCGTATTTTGCCTCCCTCCAACCATATCTAGCAACAACATCCCAAAACTATAAACATCTGATTTGTATGACACATTCCCAAAGTTCCTGGAGAACACTTCGGGTGCAATGTAACCCACAGTCCCTCTAGCAGTAGTCATGGAAACAACACTTTGTTCCTTTGAACACAATTTTGCTAGACCAAAATCAGAGATCTTCGGGGTAAACTTATTATCTAACAAGACATTGTGAGGCTTAATATCGAAGTGCAGGATTCGTTGATCACACCCTAGGTGAAGATATTCAATTCCTTTAGCTATGCCAAGAGCAATGTCATGCAACTTCTTCCAACCAAGTGAATTCTTCTCTTTATCAGTGGATATAAACTTTTCAAGCGAATTGTTTGGTAAGAACTCATAAAGAAGAGCTCATCTAAATCCGTCAGCACAATATCCCACCAAGCGAACCACGTTGATATGGTGGATTCTACCCATTGTTTGCACTTCATTGATGAACTCATCCCCATTTCCTTTCACATTGTTGAGGATCTTGACCGCGACATGAACATCATTGGAAAGCTTGCCCTCATACACTATTCCGTAACCTCCTTGGCCTACTTTGTCCTGAAATTGATTTGTTATTTTCTTGATATCTACATAGGAATATCTTGCAGGCTTGAGAGCTTTGTAATCCTCCAAAAATTTGTCAATCTTTACTTGATCTGCTTTCTTCATTTTGTTTGATCTGTAGCCATGATATATTGCAATGACAACTACAAGAAGAAAAGTCGGACCTAGGACTACCCCTGCAATCATAATAGACCATGCTAGTAAATTTCTACCTCCTTGTTGACAATTGAAATTATGAGAGGATAGAACACTTCACCTGCAATCTTTAGTTTCGTCAATGCACCTGTAAAAGTTTGAAGATTTTTTAAATTCCATATATACATAATTAAAAAAATTACCGTAGATTCATAATAAACTAAGTAAAAGAAACTGACATGATACAATCAAATATCCAAATAGGGTTAAACCTTCTCATATACTAGTCCAACTATATCAGCAATTAACATAGGCTTAAATCAAGTTTGGACCTCAACGCATGCTCCATTGGGTGCACAACTTCTAACAAAAAACCACACAACCTAATCTATATGGCAAGACTTTATCATCCTCCCACAATCAACAAGACTAGGTAATTCAATAGATCAAAACAAAACAAGGGCATTGAAGCTAAAATGATCTTGTAGCACGAGGGTGTTGGATTAAATTTTTTTATTTGGATATACTATTGAGTTTTAAATAGGTAAACAAAATCTAAACCACTGATTTGTAAAATTACCGACGTTGCGAACATCCGAAACTCGGATTGGATTTCCAGATCCAAACTGGAGAGAACCTTGGCCCGAATTTCAATTCAAAATTGTGGTGGAAGACAACATCATCAGTGTAAAGCCAACGCAATAATTACAGCTGAGATAAGATGGTAAACAAAATATAATAATAGTAACTTGAAGTAAGAAGGTAGAAACTAGCTAGAGTAGAGGTGTACCCGTAGATGGTTGTCTGCGCTTGTCAAAGCATTCAGTTGATCCATTTAGTAATAATTGACTGTCGCTGCCACTGTTGTTGTTCTTGCTGTTGTTATTCTTCAATCTACAGTACTTGCCTTGTGCTTCACAGTTCCCACATGCCGGTTTACTCCAATTCAATCGAAAAACATCAATTATGTTGTGATCATATATTTCAACTGGAAGTATGATGTTATACATCTTTGTGCAAGATAAAGCCATCCCCGACGTAGATTGAATGGCAAAAACTTGGTGACTCTGGTCACTAAGGCAAGCAATCCGAAACACACTAAAGAAGATTAGTTCCTGTGTCTGGGAACAATTGATGAAGCTAAAGTCGTAGTTGTAGTTGTACTTTGTTAGGAATTGGAAGGGGGAGGCCGATAAGTTGAGGTTTTGAAGCTGCCGCGGGAGGCAGCCATTGGGGTCAGATATATCTATGGTCTGAGATTTGTAGTCAATATGCTTAACAGAAACATTGACAGAAAATGGAAGCTGGAGGACTGGGTATTTGGAATGAGGAATGCAAGAAAGATCAAAACCAGGATACCCACAGTTTTTGGGGTGATGCCCTTTGAGCCGGAAAGGGAATCGGATTTCAGGGCTGTGATGTTTACTGCAACTTGTTGGGAGGCACTCAGCATGTTGTTCTTCTGCTCCTCCTCCGAGTCCAACTACTGTAGCTGCTGCAGCCATTGGTACTAATAATATGACTACAAGCAATAGAATTCCTTGGAAAATTGCCATCTTAATTAATTAATTTAATGACTAATATTTGATACTCTGAAACCAAATCCCAACTACTCTGCCTAGTGTGTGTTGTTTGTCGTGGAAGAATTTGCTAATGGCGGTGTTGTTGGGTTATATAGACAAATTTTGTTCTGAGGAAAAGAAAGAAAAAAAATCACTAATTTATTAATAATATTATACATCTAGAAAATTTATCTTAAAAAAACATATTCAAAACCCAAGAAAAATAATGGAGAAACGACCAAATTATTGTCTCTAAAAATTAGGGGTGATCACTGACAGGTTGAGTCGGGTGCCATTCTAATCTCCATCCGTTCAAAATTAGGTGGATTGAAAAAAATCAATTTGTATCTATCTATTGGTTTGGTGGATGCTGATTGAGCAAGTTGTGTAAGTTGGTGGATGGATGCGATCGATTTAACAGTTTGAACTTTACAAATTTTGGACATTTTTTTCTAATTATAATTCGTTATTTTTACAATCTCCAATAACTATATATATTTTTAAGGTATTATTTTTTATTTTCACAAAAATACATATTTTATTATCTACGCTCTATGTTGTTACTTGTTAGCAGTTCCTCTTTTTTTTTTTTTTTTTTTTTTTGAATTTCATCTACAGGCAGATCGGATTCATGCGGGTGCGGAATGGTTGATCTATCATCTAAATCATATTCGCAGATTTTGAAATATTTCATCCGTATCAGTCTAGCAAAAGACACGTATCTGCCCAAAATCAATCGAGTTGGGTCGGGTTGAGTGGGTGAGACGGGTTGGATGGATCCATGATCACCTCTACTAAAAAGGGATTTATTAGAAACATTTTAAAATTGTTGCTAACAGTTTTTTTTTTTTCAATTCTTAGAATGGCCTTTAGCAACTATCCTTGTGACGACCGGAATTGGTCTCCAAATATTTTTTGTAACAAAATTTTCAGGGACAAATTTAATACCTAAAACTCTTGTTTGTTATGTTAGGTTTTTGTAATTGGCAATCATGTTGAAAAAAACTTCATTCAATTGTATTTTTATTCACTCTAGTGTATCTGTGAGTTATGAGAGTGTAGATGCGAATCCAATTTGAGTTATGTCTAAGTAGACGAGTTTGTGCTAACATTTCGTATCTTGTTTTGAGCTCTCCTTGTTTGCCTCTTCGCTGACTAAGTACGGGGATTGAGTTGACCGGTCAGCTCGCAGGGGTCTAGGGGCCAACACCCTTGGCGGGTCTGGGGTAGCACCCAAGTGGGATCGAAGGGTAGCGCCCCCGAAGATAAGAAAGAAGTCAAAGTTGATTAACCACTTAAGCATTTTTTGTGAGCTCGAGCAGTGAAGTGGCTTATCTAGTATCTTTGTCTGTGTTTTGAACTTCGGGAAAATAAGTTTTACCACTAGTGCGATGGATGTTGTGCTCAAGTGGTTGGCCTATATGTGAGCACTGCCTTTAATCACATCGCTCGAGCAGTAAAGTGAGCGCTCGGGTAGTCTTTGCGACATTATTTAGTATAAAGTGTGTTGTTTGCTATTT
This sequence comes from Camellia japonica, assembly GCA_030407325.1. Classification (NCBI taxonomy): domain Eukaryota; kingdom Viridiplantae; phylum Streptophyta; class Magnoliopsida; order Ericales; family Theaceae; genus Camellia; species Camellia japonica. Next base: position 161,166,730 of record JAPPVO010000032.1, read on the forward strand.
TTAGGGTTGAACCCGCCCAGATTCTCAGAGAATAGTAAAATACAAAGTGTTCTATATTGGAGAGTGTTTATTTATGAGTTTCCTTGATTTATAGAAGGTGATTGATTGATCAACGAACTACATATTGACAAACATTAAGGGGTGGTTTTATTCTTTCATTCACAAAATGAGAGAGGTGTTCATTGGTGGATTCCGGGGAACATGGGCCTAAAATTTTGGTGAATTTCGGAGTGGCTCATCGTCGTGGATTTGACATCGGCGTTGTGGATTTAACGTTCGGCAAAGCAATTCCGAGGTGAAGACGGTGGTGGAAAAGGCACATAAGGTTTGATTCAATCCGGGTGTAGATTTGTTAGGTAATTGAGAGTTCTCATGTGTAATTTCTTTTTTTTGTCTTCTTAGTGTATTTTTTTTTGTAGTTTTGACTCGCGATTTTTTATCACAATTGAAGGAGTCTAATTATGATTTTTTTCATGTTAAATTATCGTGTTGATTTATTATTAATTGTTTAATTAAAATTACTATTTATTATTTAAAATTAAATCATAATCACAAACCGATATTTCGAAAGTTTTCAGAATTTTCATGTTGTAATGAGATCTCATAGATGGACTTACGGGTACATGGTCTTCCTACCTCTTACATCAAAAGTCATGGGTTTCAATCTTTTTTACTTTCTATTTTTTAAAATTTGCCTTGTTTTTAGTTTTTTCATTTTTAAATTTGTGTCAATTTTTTTAGGTCCATATAGGGTGTGTTTGATTGGGGATAAGGGGAGACTATTTACTGTGTTTGATTGGGGATAAGGGAAGACTATTTACTGTGTCTATTGTAATCTACGGAAAGCATCCAATCTGGTGTTTGTTTTTTTTTTTTTTTTAGTCCGCCGGACATAGAGTTCGGCAGGACTCCTTATCCCCATATGTGGGATTATACTATCTGGGGAGGGGGGGTGTGGGATAATTTTTTAATGGGATTATTTACTGTTGGGATTAAGTGGTAAAATGACCATTTTGACCCTCAATTTTATTTAACTTTTTATTGATGTTTTATTTATTTAATTTTTTAAAATAATTTTTTATAGATATTTTAGGATTATTTACTAGTAAATCCCATTCCACAATCAATTATACCAATCAGTTCCAACTTTAAACTTTTGATCCAATAAGTCCTACTGGTTGAGAGATTTGGTCATTTTCAGCATATTTTTCCATGTACGTCGTCGTGGTGTGGACGGTTATACCCTTCAGTGTTTTTGATTGTGCGTGATTCGTGGGAATATGTTTTCTTTTTTGTTATGTTGGATAGTATTTTGGGTAACCCAAATGTTACTTCAGCAGATGACTCTGCCATTGCCGTTAGGGTTTCAGACTAGCTGTGCGGTGGGCTCAAAGGCGGTGGTGTGACGGTGTGACATACGTACTATTTCAGCCGTCGATGGTGTGCTAGTGTCACATACGTAGCAATTCAGACGTTGGCACCTCCGTCTGTTTGCAGGTCGGCACCTCCGTAGCAGTGCATTGGTTTCTTTGCATTGGGGGGTTGTGTGACTGTGAGGGGTATGTGGAACAGGGTTGGTTGTGTGTTCTGTTTTTGGGGTAGGCGTCGTGTTACTGCAGTTTGGTGACAAGTGGATTTCCCTGGTGTGTGGGTGTGTGTATCGATGTGTATTGCATTGTAAATGTGATTTTCTCAAATTGCAAGCAATACCAATGCTGCTATCGATGTGTATTGCATTATAAATGTGATTTCCTTGGTGTGTGGGTGTGTGTATCGATGTGGGTGTGTGAGACACATGTAATGTTGATTTGTTACTATGGCAATACCAACGCTGCTATCAGTTTGCAAGCCCCCATTCCAATTTGATGATATGGTGAATAGTGTGTGCGAGTTGGTGTTGTGTGGCACATGCCAATTGACCCACACAACCAATAAAGCAAAAAAACCCTTAGTGCGCTCTTACGTTGTGCGACACCCACCTGGTATGCACGTGCCCATCACCCAAACCCAATAACCATGTAACACGCGCGTGATCAATTACACCTACTACGCTTACACCAAAAACCCATACTAGATGGCACTACTGTCATTTCACAAACGAAAGGACCAAATAGAACATTAAAAAACATATGAAATTATTTGGATCATAAGTTCAACAAATAGGATTTATTGGTAAATTTCCCGATATTTTATTTATGTTTTATTTTAAAATTTTGTTTATATTTTATTTAATTTCATTATTTAAATTTTAATGGATGTTTTATTTAATTTCATTATTATTTTTAAAAATAAATTTATTTAAAATTTTAATTAAAAAAGTAACATATATTTTTATTGATATTTTATTTATTTAATTTTTAAAAATAAATTTATTTAATTGTGTAAAAAATAAAATAAAATAAATTTTTATTTAATCTAGTTAAAAATAATTAAAATATTAAAGATATGTTTAATATTACTATTATTTAGTAAACAATTGAAAAAGGGTAAAATAGTATTTTGATCATTTATCCTATCCAGGACGTCCAACCAAATATTGGATTCACTAAAAATAGTCATTTTCAAACATCTAATCCCAAGAAAAAACAAACACGAGATACACATCAAATCCAACCAAATAGTCCGGAGAATTCACAGTCCTAGGATTCAAGTCCGATGAATTCTAATCCCCTTAATCAGTCCGTCCAATCAAACACATCCATGGTGTAAAAGGACTTAAAGAGTAAAAAAAATTCAAAAAAAAAAAAAAAATAACTAGACACTAAAAGAAAAGTGTTATTTTTTTTTTAGTGGACTTTTTCCGTACTTTCTGTTTTTTTTTTTTTTTTTAAAGAAAAAAAAATTCTTTTCTAGCCTCTCTGGTCAACTAGAACTTAAAAGGGTAAAATATTTTGAAAAAATTATTAAAAAAAAAAAATTTCACTAAAAAAAAGGCTAAGGCACATTGAGCATAATTACACCAACATCCATTTTAAGTCTAAATGGACAACACTAATGCAGATTAAGTAAAATCAAGAAGATAAAGAGGGGACATACATGCAGCTCGCAATAGATACACTTATTGTCTAATAGGTCATGTGATAATTAGAGGTATTTTTTTTATCAAATACTAACAAAAACGTCACTAATTGTTAGTTTTTAGCAATAGTTTAGAAATTTTGTTACATAAAACGTCACTAATTGCAAGTTTTAGCGGCAGTTTAAAAAGAAATTTCATATATTAACGTCACTAATTGTCAATTTTTAGCAACAGATTCAGAAAATTATCACAAATTTTTTTTTAAGCAATGATTCTGATTAAATTAACTTTCATTGATGAATTAAGTTGAACTATTATAACCTACTGATTTACCCAAGATGGATAAGGTCAACTATAGTCTTACATTTTAATGTAAAAAAAAAAAAAATTTAAATAATATTATTTTTCTATTCATATGACTTAGGGATTTATAATAAAAATAAGTTAAGTAATATATGAATTAAAACATTAAAAAGTTCAACGTAATTATACTAAATTTATAAAACTCATTATATATATTTTAAATTTTAAAGAAATAATATATATATATATATATATATATATTTTTAACTAACGTCCAACGAATTTCCTTGTGCAAATTATATATATTTTTAAAATTTTTAATTTTTCTTTTCCATTGTAGACTTGACTATAAGTGAGATTCTGCATTGTTTTCTATACTAGACTTGACTTTTCAACCCTCATGTAAATTTGTACACTAGACTTTTCAGTTCTTATACAAATGAGTAGACTACACACATTTTTCTGAATGGTTAACTTTAACCTTTTCAAAATGTTAAAAATCTTAAAAGTTTTTGATAATTTTTTTAGGATTTTAAGCATTACTCTTCGTGAAATGGAGGTTGAGTGGAGACCACAAATCAAACTGTGTCGAATGTTCAATTTCTTAGCCACCACTTGGAGAAGTATTTGGGTGGGTCTTGATATAATTCCAAATTCTATATATATTCATATTCTCCCAGATTTTACTTTATTTTTTAATTTTTAATTTTTCTTTTCCAAATTAGACTTGACTATGAACCCTCATATAAATGTGTAAACTTGTCTTTAACCACACATTTTCCAGAAAGGCTAGCTTTAATATTTCGTGGACTGGTGGTTGAGTGCGCATGTGTCGAAGTTCAATTGCTTAGCCACCACTTTGAGAAGTATTTGGGTGGGTATTGATATAATTCAAAATTATACTATTGGCCATATTCTCTTTTTAGGTGTACATATTTTTGATCATGATGTTTTGTAATATTTTTTTTTAAGAAAGTTATAAAATAGTTATATTGAAATAAAAATAAACAAACATACAGGGCAAGAAAAATAAAAACAGTAAGACTTTAAAGGGTCAAACAAACAACCTAAGAAAAATTACAAATGACAAAAACAAAACTGGCAAAAAAAATAGCTATGATACAGGAAAAATCACCAATCTTTTCACAGATGTGATTTGAAAAGGTAAGATTTGGATCAAACCAGCCATCGTTGTCGACGTCATCCCTAGCACCGCTAGCCAACTCCACTGTTGTCGCCGTCGTACTTCAATCACTGCCAAAAGTCAGAGTTGAAGAAGAAGAAAACCCACAATAGCATGGGAGGAGGATTTAAAGAAGAGTGAACTATTGTGAGTGCCGAAAATCTAAAATTTGTTATCGAAATCGAAGGAGAAATTCTAAAACCCTTCTTCTTAGGAATAAAAAACTTAGGTCTACACTTTGAAAGCATTTTGAGAGCTCGCCGAAGACATGTCGGAAAGTTCCCGGAAGGAAACCGAAAATTTCTTGGCGAGAGCGCCTCTCCAGCACCCCCTAGGTTTGATGTTTTGTAATCATTTCATTACAAATTAAGTAATGTGTAATTATGACTTAGTTTGGTTGCAGGGTCTAAATTTTTTTGAGTTATGAATCAGTGTAGTGTTAGATATAATTTATTGTAATTTTTATTTGAGTTACCAAGAGATATTGGATTATGTCTCAATTGGATCGCCTGGGAAGTGTGGTAGTCAAAGCTAGTTGGTGGGAGTAGATAAGGTTAGGATTAAGGTTTGAGAAATTAGTAATAAGAATTAAATTGAAATTTTATAATGGGATAAAATTCTGATACAAAAAAAATATAAATGGGTGAGAGTTTAAAGAAAAAAATTGGGTGCTATTAACAGTATTTATTTGGTTATAATCTATTATAATACTTTGATTATAATTGAAAGTGGTGAGATTATGCAACAAAGTTGTGTCAAGACTAAAAAATGTCATAACCTCTCTATATAATGATATATCAAAAAGTAAGGAGAAAATAGAATATTTGACTTTTTTTTTTTTTTTGTATAATATGTTGATTTTTTAATTTTTTAATAATTTTTTTACTTTTAAATTAAAATAGTAATTTACCAAACGAGACCTAAGTCATAAATACATACTACTTAATTCATGATGAAAAATTATAAACTATCATAAACACATATATGGTAATAGAACTTCAAATTTGCAGTACTTAAGACCCACCCAAATACTTGGCTAAGCAATTGAACATTCAACACGGGATGATTGTGGTCCCCACTCAACTCAACCACCAATGAATCTATCAGAGTAGTTGCCTGACTTGTCAAAAACGAGACGCATTAATTAGGGATGGGCATAGGATCATCCAATCCGTCCAAATCGCCTATCCGAACCGACTCGCAAACATATAGACGGTTTCGCAAACACAATAGGGTCGGGTGTGGTTTAGATTCTGGCTGATTTTCGGGTTATGGACGGATTGCAAGTTTTAACCGCACCTGCCACAACCTGCCTGCATTAACAACTTATTTTTTTAAATCTGGCCGGGTGCAGGTCTTGATATAATTCCAAATTCTATATATATTCATATTCTCTCAGATTTTATTTTATTTTTTAATCTTTAATTTTTAATTTTTCTTTTCTAAACTAGACTTGACTATGAACCCTCATATAAATGTGTAGACTCGTCGTTAACCACACATTTTCCAGAAAGGCTAGCTTTAATATTTCGTGGACTGGTGGCTGAGTGCATGTGTCGAAGTTCAATTGCTTAGCCACCACTTTGAGAAATATTTGGGTGGGTTTTGATATAATTCAAAATTCTACTATTGGCCATATTCTCTTTTTAGGTGTACATATTTTTGATCATGATGTTTTGTAATATTTTTTTTTAAGAAAGTTATAAAACAGTTATATTGAAATAAAAATAAACAAACATACAGGTCAAGAAAAATAAAAACAGTAAGACTTTAAAAGGTCAAACAAACAACCTAACAAAAATTACAAATAACAAAAACAAATTTGCTAAAAAAATAGTTATGATATAGGAAAAATCACCAATCTTCTCACAGATGTGATTTGGAAAAGTAAGATTTGGATCGAACCAGCCATCGTT
>JAPPVO010000032.1:161173250-161275332 GCA_030407325.1 Camellia japonica
GGAGTGTGTATTCTACGCTCGAGCGTCACTTTCTGCGCTCGAGCAGTTACGTCTTTTTCATTGTTCCTTGGAGCTCGAGCGTCATTTCCTGAGCTCGAACAGTAATTATTTTTGTGTCTGGATGCTTGAGTGTCACTTTTTTGCGCTTGAGCAGACTTTACATATATCAGTTTGTAAAAGTCACTTTTTACATCACTTTTTCATCTTTCTCTGTGAAAAATTTCAAAACCCTAAATCTAGAGCTCCCCTCTTTAGAACTTACTCTCTCTCTACAAATACACCTAGATCTATCCATTTTTTCCACCATACTCCCTTTGTTAAAAAGGTAGAGCTCACTTGGAGCTTTGTGTTCATCCGAGTAAAGTTGGATTTTGGCTTCTTTGAGGTTTCTCCACTATCTCCTTGGTCATCTAGCTTCGAGGTAGGGATTCTCTATACTCTTTTATGAGTTTTAACTTAACTATTTGCTTTTATAAAACAATTTTGTGATTTTGGAGGATTTTGATCAGACCTGGGATTTTGTTTGAAATCAAAAGAGGGGTTTTCCAATGGTTGTATTGAAAATGGTTGTGGGAGTGGAAATAAGGTTGAATTGTGGTAAAATTATTGATTTTGATACTTGGAATGAATTTTGGAAGAAATAGGGGTTTTGCCCTAAATGTCTCATATATTTATTTTCTGTAAATAACTGAAATTGATGTTGGAAATGTGAAATTGGATGGATATTAGTATGTATAGCGGAGTTAGATATGTATTATCACTCAGATGTTGAATTTTGGATCGTTTATCTGTATTGGAGATTTTATATCTGTTTAGAAATATCTGTTTTGGGCTATTGGTGGAGGATATCTATGATTGTTATAGAAATTGCATAAGAATTAGATGAATTGAAACTAATTTTTCATCCACATGTATATGATTTTGAGAAAAAATTGGTAAAAGTGGAAAAGAGGTGTGTATCACCAAATTAAGTTGACATGTGTGTCCAGGGTGAAAGTCCTGAAAAATGCGTGTATACATGGGTGTCAATTCCCGCGGACGAAATATCCATAAAATGACAATAGTAGCACTTATATAAGCTTCGTTTACATGAGTGTCATTTGATGGTTTTGTGTAGACAAAATATCTATGAAAGATTGTATCGATTTGAGATTTCCTTATTGTTTTCTATTATAAAGGACATGATTTGAGAATTGTGATATAAACTAAGCATGGCATGGTTTTGGGAAAGAAATGTAAAATGTTTTGACATGGGTATTGCATATGCATTTCACATTTATATCCTTGTTAAGATTCATATATTGTATTGGATTATTTTTACTGGGATTTGGCTCACCTTATATGGAAAAACTATCTTCAGGTGTTGGGGAGATGCTTCCGCCAAGACAGTAGCTTGGGAGGATTGGGGCAAGAGCTTCATTTTGTTTACCTATTGATATTATTTTGTACAAGCCTAGGGCATTATCCGTATTGGATTTAAATCCATTTGATATAACCAAGTACAGTCTTGGAAAGTTGTAGCCTTCAAGGCATTTCTATTATTTGTTTAACTTCTATTTCATATATTTGTTATTAGCACATGCTATAGATTCAGGATTAGGACTTATAAATGTATATTCGTATGTATCACCTCTTTTGTACAACTGAATCTTATGCAATGGAAGGATGTTATACTTTGATTTATATTGTTATTTACTTATCATCGTGGTTGGTTATTGCATTTATTTTAGGTGTTACAGTTGTTATTTAATTTTCATTCTAATTTTTGTAATTCGGTTTAAATGGAGGACAGTGTTGAATCTCCCGCAATCAATCTTTTACCGTCGGAATCCTCTAATTCTCAAATGAATCCCCTCTTAGCCGAACCCGAACCTGAACCTAAGCTTCTTAGACCCCCAAAGAGAAAGAGTGAGGGTGGTGAGGGGAGAGAACCATCCACAGTTTGGGATCATTTTGATAAGGTTGTAGGGACTGATGGGAAACGTAGAGCCGTATGCACATATTCCAAAAAAGAGTATTTGGCTGACTCTAGACTTTATGGGACTAGCAATTTGAGGAGTCATACACCCAATTGTAAATAATATCCAAATAGGGATACAGATGGTCAACAAACATCAAATCTTAAACCAAAACAAAATGAAGAGGGTGTTGAGGTTGTAGCAACAACTTTTACTTTGATTATAAAAGGTCTCTTACGGAGATGGTGGTCATTGATGAGTTGTCATTTAGATTTATGGAGGGAGTTGGGTTTAGAAGATTTTGTAATGTCATGCAACCCAAATTCATACCAATTCTCTCTTGTCAAACCATACCTAGAGAAAGGCTTAACATATTCAAGAATGAAAGAGAAAAGTTAAAGAAGGCCATGAAGGGTCGTAGAATTTGCTTTACTACGTATACTTGGACATCTATTCAGAATTTGTGTTACATGTGTTGGACTGCGCATTTCATTGATGATAGCTGGAAACTTCAAAAAAGAATCATAAATTTTCATCAAGTTGAAGATCACAAAAGAGAAACATTAGGTCGAAAAATTGAGTCGTGTTTGATTGAGTGGAACATTGATAGCATATTCACCTTAACAGTTAATAATGCTAGTTCTAATAATCTTACCATTCAATATTTGAAAATGATAACCAAAGATTGGAAGGGGACTATTTTGCAACATGAGTTTATTTATATGCATTGTTGTGCACATATTCTTAATCTCGCTGTGAGTGATGTGTTGAAAGAAATGGACGATTCTATTGCCAACATTAGACTTGCGGTGAGATATATGAGGTTTGCTCCTCATAGGCATGATGTTTTTAAGAAGTGTGCAGCCACACTCAAATTGATTCAAAAGCTCTTGTATGCCTAGATGTACCAACTAGGTGGAACTCTACCTATTTGATGTTAGAGGCAGCCGAAAAGTATGAAAAGACTTTTAACTGCTTGAAGTTTGTGGATTCCAATTTTGATCCTTATTTCAAGGATGTTGATGGTGGCATAAGGAGAAGTTCGAATGAGTTGGATTGGAAAAAATGTAGATTGTTTTTGAGGTTTCTAAAATTATTTTATCTTGCAATTAAGAAATTTTTGAGGTCTCTCTTTGTTACTTCCAATGCTTTTTACAAAAAAAAAAAATGTTTGTTATTGAATGCAAATTTAACCAATTAATTTTGGAGGGCAATGATACTTGGAGCACAATGACAAAGACTATAAAACAAAAGTTTAGCAAATATTGGGGGGATGGAAGTAAGATCAATTTATTATTGTATGTTGCGGTTGTTCTTGATCCTACAAAAAAAATGGCATACTTGAAGTTTTGCTTTTCAAATTTATTTCTTGGAAATATTAAAAAGGTGGAAGATATGGTAGACAAGGTTAAGAGTTGTTTGAGTCGTTTGTATAGCCATTATGTCACACTTTATCCTTCAAATGAGAAACTTCCAAGTGTGAGTGAAGTTGTAAATATGGTAGAAGATGATGATGATGATCCCTATTCTTTGGCCAACTTCCAATTAATTCCTATTTGAAGGGGCGATGCACTAGTGGATTTAAGTCGAAATTGGAACAATATTTTTCCGAGGTTGATCATTTTGCAAAGAATCAAACATTTGAAATTTGGGATTATTGAAAGGTGAATGCAACCAAATATAGAGTATTATCGCAACTTGCAAGGAATGTGTTGGCCATGCCCATTTCTACCGTTGCATCGAGTCGACTTTTAGTACAAGGGGGCGTATTCTTGACCCATTTCATAGTTCACTCTCACCTTCTATAATTGAAGCTCTTGTATATACTCATAATTGGTTTCGAAGCAACTTTCCAATTTCTCTTTGAAAGGCAATGGATGATGTGAGAGAATTTGAGCAATATGACTTGGGTAATATGAGAATTTATTTATCTTCATTTTTATTTGTATTGTTTATTTTCTGATGTAAGTTTTATTAATCTTCTCTTGTTGACTCCTAATTAGGTACTTTGGAGTCAAGCCCATTTCAAGTTCAACCTATAATGTTGATGCTATAATTGAACTATAATATCCATTTGCTCATTGGCAATTTTTTTATATACTCAACACATTTTGTTACTATATTGAGATGCAATATATAGACATTGGTTTATCTTTTTATTACTTTATTCTTTTACACTTTTTTTGTCAAAGGAATTATGAATATTAAAGATTGAAGTGTATATTTTTCAGTTTATTTTTGTGCAAGGTTTATCAACAAAATGCATGGAATTGGAATTTTTGAAAGTTCGATTAGATGTGATTCATGATGGAGTTTGAGATCTTGGAAATGTTTTTATTTTATTTCATGGGTTTGAATTGAATGAAGTTTACAACAAATTTTTTTTTTAATTGCATTTTGGATGAATGTAAAAGTTAATGAAGAATTACTTTTTTTTTTATTATTTATTATTGCATTTTAGATCAATGTAAAAGTTAATGAAGAATTACTTTTAGGTAAGTTTAAGATTTTGAATGATTTTACTTTAATTGTATTGTTTGGATAGTAGATTATAAATGAAATTAATGATCTCGTTTAGGACTTTGAAATATGTGCTCGTATCAGTTTATGATTTGATTTAGGATTTTGAATGGTTTGTTTGTGTTAGGAATTGATTTTGTTGTATTTTTAATTTCATAAGTTTTAATTCATTAATTATTAATGTTGGAGCATTTTAGAAAATGGGGGGAATGGCACAAAATAAATATTTATAAAATGGAAAAAAAAGGCTCAAAAATAAATTTTTGAAGAAAAAAGTTCGATCCGCAAATTGCCCGCACATCCGCAAATCCTATCCGCACAAATCGCAAACCATACTGTGGACAGTTACGGGTTAACTTTTTTCCAAATCACACAAATATAGGCAAATCCAAACCGATTCGCAAATCATCTAAATCTAAACTGTAAACCTATAATGTTGATGTTATATTTGATGTAATCCAAGTCAAATCTACACATTTATACGAGGGGTCATAGTCAAGTCTACATTTCATGTCAAGTCTACTTTAGGAAAAAATAGCATAAGCTTAAGTCTACTTTAGAAAAAGAAAGAAGAAGACTTTTCTTTCTTTATTTTCTTATTTATTTATTTTGGTGATAAGGTGGTGTTCTACCTAAATGCCAAATTTTGACATATTTTTCTCATTTACAATGAAACTTACTAATGGCATTTTAATTTTTTTTTTTTGGTATGAAAAAAATAAAAGAAATAGCTAATACACCAATCACATTACTAAAATTCAACATTTTGATACTATAATAATATCAAAATTTAACGTCTTACCATTTATATTTTTACTAATATTGTGGTGATACATCAAATAATAAAATATGATTTCTACTAATATTGGTGATATATCAAGGGTTGGCCTAGTAAGTATAACTTGGGATAATTTTTCTTTTTTTTTTTTTTTTTTTTTTTTTTGAAGACTAGTTTGTACAAGATATTTGCTTTGATTTTAAATAAGCCCGCGCAAATAGACGGTAGGATTAGTCCTCCAAAATTAATTAAGGTGCACCTAATCTAACTTGAGCATTTAGTTACCAAACAAAAAATAATAAATAAAGTAAGATAAGAAAATAAGTTACCATAACATTATGGGCAAATTACACTTAGAAGCCCTGCAATCCACTTTATCTCATGACATTTAAAACATAACAGTCAACTATTTAAACTTCCGATCAAGGTTCAATCTAACACATCTCAATCGACATTAAGGGCTGATTTGGAATCTTTAAAAAAAGTTAAAAAATTAAAAAATTATCAAAAAAATTAAAAAGTTATTACTATTTATCCAAAAAAATATAAAAAAAATTAATATACATAATATTAAACTACAAATCAACTTCATGCCACTTTAGGTACTGACGTGAAAGAAAAAGCAGTGAAAGGAAAAAAAAATTATATATATATTCACTAAGTTGGATGGTAATGTTGGGCTCATAGGGGGCCCACAACGGGTTCCTTTTTGATAATTCGAACCGTCAATATGTAGAACTCGTCTAATACTATATGTTTGTAAAAAATCACGTCTATTGAATATCGCTAACTACATGATCAAATCAGTTTTGTATAAAAAATAGATGGTGTTATAGTTAACAGTTGACAAAAAAAACTAGCACGATCAGATAGCTATCGATATCCAATCAACGTGATTTTTTACAAGCATATAGTACTCGAAGAGTTCTACACATTGAACGGTATTGATTACCAAAACGGGACCCATGGTGGGCCCCCACGGGCAGAAGAACACCGTCCAATTAAAGTCCAAAAAGGAGGCAATCTTTTCCCATCTCCTAACCAGCCGACTGCACTGCCCAACCTGTACGGCCTACTTCACTAACTTCTCCTACACACTTATTTATATAATTTTTTAATATACATTTTTTCGTACAAGTCAAAAAGTTAACCCAAATATCCATATTTTTTTTCTCTCAACTTTTTAGTTTAAAAAGACAAAAAGTGCACTTATTTAGAATACCCCAAACAACCGCTAAATCAGCATACGGGAAATTATTATAAAATTGGGTATTGCTTTTTTATCTATAAAAAAAGTAATCACACTTGTTAGCAAAATAAAGAGTAATCAACATTTGCTAACAAAGTAAACAAATAAAATAAAGAATAATCAACACTTGTTAACAAATTAAACCAAATACAAGTAATCAACATTTGTTAACAAAGTAAACAAAAAACAGAGTAACTAACAAATTTTGTAATGAAGTCCAAAAGTTTAAAATTAAAAAGATAATAATAATAAAAAAAAAACCATAATTAACACTTTTTTGAAAGTGTTAAATTAATTGAATTTTTTTTAAAAAAAAGAAAAAAAAACCTTTAGGGGAGGTGAGGGTAATTTACGATGACATTATTGTTTTGGTTATAAATCTCAATTAGGAAACAAATGGTGTTATGAACCAAAGTGGCTACTTGTATTGGAAGCCTTGTTTACATTTGTAAGTCTCTACAACTCTCGTGGTGGCCAACAGAAATTTAAGGTTCTGTTTCCTTGTTAAACCTCTGTGTGTGTATCCATGTTTAGGGGAAGGCTTCTCTCTGCTGCTGGTTACATAGGCCTTCTTGTTCATGTTCTCTTTTGTGTAAATTGTTGTAATTCTTCTTCTTGTGGAGATATCCATAACATCAGTTTCCCCTTTCGACTCAAATCCGACCCAGTTGATAATTGTGGATACAAGTATGTGGAACTTGAGTGCGAAAACAATCGGACAGTAGTATACTTGTTTTCTGGTAAATACTACGTGCAGGCCATCGACTACTCTGAAACTGGCTTCGGCACCATCAGCCTCGTGGATGTGGGGATATAGAGGAATAATTGCTCTCCTCTTCCTCTTCATTCTTTAACTCCTCATAACTTTACTGAAACAGTAGGTCCCATATATTACGTTTTGAGAATTCATACCCGTATGTAGCGTTAGTGAGTTGTGAAAAACCAGTGAAATCTCCTATCTACATAGACACTATTAGTAACATTAGTACTGCTTTCTATGAAAACAAAGGAGGACGAGGAGGAGGTGGAGAAGGAGTCAGAGGTTCGTCATCGTCGAAAAAGCATTCATACGTTCTGTAAGAGGGGCTAATTTGAGCCCACTAAATTATTTAGGCCCAATAGCCCAAGATTAGTGGGCCTGAATTTATCACAAGTCTAAGATTGGTGGGCCCGGATTTATCGCCATCAAACGGGCTAAATGGCTCTAAGCCTCGAAAGGATTCGGATCCACGAACCTAGAGACTTACTCGGGCCCGGACTCGAAAGGGTATTAAGCAAGCCTAGAGATCTGAGGCACTCGGACTCGAAAGGGTTCGGATCCACAAACCTAGAGGTCCAAAGCAGTTGGCTTCGAACAGATTCAGACGCAATCTAGAAGTCACTCCATTAATGAGTCCCAGAACACTTGCGGGCTCGGAGCTTTCCGAGATCTACGCACCAGAACCATGGGCGTAATGGAGTCCGAACAAATGACCCGATCCCGAGGACGGTGAGTGGAGATAAATTCACTCTTCGGTTAAACTAGCCTATACCCGGGTCGAGGTGGCACGATCTAGGGGGTCCCTGAGACTCGGCAATATTTTGCGGCAGGGCGTTCTCTTGAACTACCCCTGACCTTGATGCGGCAGGACGTCCTCTGGGACTACCCCTGACCCTTTGGGATGATTGGGGATCATTGGTTAGGTGTGGCTAAGAAGAAGGGTTCGCCGAGGGGTTGATCTCCTCTTCGGGGTTTTTCTCATCCTCGGAGAAGTCACCTCCTCGGAGAAATCACCTCCTCGGAGAGGTCACCTCCTCGGACAAAGTGGTTAGAGAGAATACTTCCCATGTGCCCTGCACATGGGCTCCGTCCTACATCATGAGGTGCCTATAAATAGCACCCACCCATAGCTTTACAAGGGATGAATTTTTTGGAGAGATGACTCTTGGGAAAGAACTAATTTCCCATCTCCATTATCAACCTTGAGAGTGAAAGTGGGAGATCCGTGGGAGAGCCTTGCCATTATTCTTTCTCTAGCCATTTTGCCTTCTTCTTCACCCAATCTCTTATCTCCATCATCTCCTTTACTCTTGTGTTCTTGAGTTGAGACCATTGAAGAATCTAAGCCTCTCATAATATTCTAGAGAATTCGAAGTTGTTCTTCAAGAATCTTCGAATTTTCCAACTACTTTCTTGAACCCTCTCCTACATTTGGCGACTCTGCTGGGGAGGCGGATTGGTTAATGGTTTCAACAAGATCTGGAACTCATACAACACCGGCAAAAATGGCAGATAATGAGACTCATCAACAGGGTTTCTCCAATGGTGGTGATGAAAGGACTCAGGTTCAAGACTCACCTCTCATCATTGAAGCCATTCAAGAACTCCAACATACTCAACAAGAGATACTCACGACCCTTCAAAATCTCACCCACACCATGTTGGTGATGGGTTCGAATTTTGCACCACCAGTAACAAATGGAGGTCAAGTTGGCACCAACAAGCATCAACAACTTCATGGCAACATTGGGAATGGTCAAAACCATCAAGATCCACCCCAAATTCTCCCTGAAGTTGTACAGAATGGTGTGCAGAATCAAGTGCTAGGAGGAACAAGTCATGGCCAACCTACGGCCCGTGGAGCGCACAATCACGCACCTGGAGGATCAAGCCATAGTCCAGCGGTGGTTGGAGGAGTTTCCGGCGTAATGAATGGTGTTCCAACAGCTGTGGAAGTTCAAAGAAGCCTACAGAAATTTCTCTACAAAATGGTATTCCATCCATGCCTAATTTTGTTTCACCATTGTAAATTCTACTCATGTACCGAGTGGGTCTCCTTTGGCGCCGACAACAATTTTGCAAGCACAACCCAGAGTAGCAGCGCCATGCGGTGGACTTTACGGGTCTCAATTCAATGTCCCATTACCAACTGGCTTGTCTGTAGGCGCTGATGGCCAGTATCGTCAAATGTCCTCACCAATGATGAATTCGCAGCACCAAAATGGCCAAGTCGCCCCTAGCATAGTCTTCGGCTCAAAGCCAAGTTCCGGGAATACCACCATCAAGTTCTCTCCCTCAACAATTTCTCACCCTTGCAGATATGCAAGCCATGTTCGAGTTAGAACGGAGCAAGAAAACTTTACCCTCTTTGCCTGATCCGGATGTCAAGCCACCATACCCTATCGAGATGTTGAGTTATCCATACCCGGAGGGGTACACGGTGCCGAAGTTCATCAAATTCAATGGCAAGCAAGGAAATGCTCGAGAACATGTTGTTCGGTTCATCGAGACTTTGGGGATTCATGGTTCAAACCATGTCCTCCGACTACGAGAATTCTCCAAGTCCCTCACCGACCGAGCATATAGTTGGTACGTTAACTTGGCCCCAAACTCTGTTCGAAGTTGGGAGGAGATGGTCAACAAATTCCATGCCAAATTCTTTCAAGTGGCCGAGAAAGTGACCACACTTACCCTATGTAAGGAAAAGCAACGAGAGAGTGAAGACATTCTCGAATATGTGAAGAGGTTCCAAGACAAAGCCGTGGACTGTTATGAGGCTGTGGAGGAAAGCTACTTGGTCCAAATCTGTGTTGAAGGGGCATTGAACGGGTACAAGATGCTTCTTGTTAATCACAAGCTACCCACATTCTCGGCACTAATTGAAGCATCTCGGAACATCAACGTACCTCAATCTCAGGAGATCGGGTTCGAGACTAGTTATAAAACCAGCTTCAAGTCATCCCGAAGACCTTCTGCCACTGTGGCTTCCGCGTCTTTTACCTGAAAATCGCAGGGGGAGGAATTCAGAGGTCAGAAGAGGAAATACTGCGAAGATGACACTCCTTTTCCGTGTAGTGTGAGGAGGTGAAAGCCTTAGTTAAAGAATGGGTGGCAGACGGAGAACTGAAGTTGCCTCGTATCGAAGAGCTTTTGCCAAAGAAGGATCGCGAGGGCCCTAATTATTGTGTTTTCCACCGATCACTAGGACATCCTACAGAAAAATGCCGGACACTTAAGAAGATCTTTAGAAAGAAAGTCGAAGCAGATGAGCTAAAGTTCAAAGAACAAGGGCCCCAGGATATCTTAGAAGATGTGGCTATGATGGTGTATGACGGTCACAGCCCGAGCAGCTGGTGAAAGCTTTCCAAATGACCTTGCAACTCTAGGGGCAAATGTCAACATTCCACAGAAGGAGTCTATCTATGACATTTACAGTTTGCATTTACTGCATTATCCAAGAAGTTCTATCTTTCTTATGTCATGAAGAAAATTATTTCCTCCATATTATGTATCTCCATTAGAAGTTATTTTCTCTACATTGTATATCTTCATTATGTTATGTTGCTTGAAACAGTTTTCAATTTTTTATTGCCCCTCAAAGAAGAAAGAGGAATAGTAGACTTAGTTACCAACCTGAAGGGAGTTTTCTTAACACAGTAGAAGTGTACTTCCATTCGGACCTCGGAAGAGCAGCCATTGCTTCCATCAATGCAAGCTTCGAGGGTCTTTCTTGCTGAAGTAGCATGTGTGCTCCCACTCGGACTTCCGAGGGACAGCCTTGTTTCTGCTCGGACTTCTGAGGGAGAGCCTTCCGAGGGACAACTCTTGCTCTCATTAGTGCGGGTCCGAAGAACAGCCCTTGATTTCATCAATACGAGCTCCGAGGATCTTTCTTTTCAAAGTAGAGTGGACTCTTACTCGAACTCCCAAGGAATAGCCTTTGCATCCATTAGCTGCTGAAGTAGAAGTACGCATCCACTCGGACTTCCGAGGGACAGCCTTGTTTCTGCTCGGACCTCCGAGGGACAGTCTTGTTTCTGCTCGGACTTCCGAGGGAGAGCCTTATTTTCGCTCAAACTCTCGAGGGACAGCCTCGGACTTCTGAGGGACAACTTTGCTTCCGCTCGGACTTCCAAGAGATAATCTTTACTTTTGCTTCTGCTCGGACTTCTGAGGGACAGTCTTGTTTCTGCTCGGACTTCCGAGGGAGAGCCTTATTTTCGCTCAAACTCTCGAGGGACAGCCTCGGGCTTCTGAGGGACAGTATTGCTTCTGTTCGGACTTCCGAGGAACAGCCCTTGCTCTCATTATTGCGGATTCTGAGGGCACCGAGGTCGTGGATTTCACACAAAAATTTATTTGCCTGAAATAATAAAGCCAACAAATTAGACAAACAATATGGAGTTCAGATTATGATTCAAACATTACCGAAGTAGAGGCAACATTAACGATAGTAATGATCTACTTAAGCTGCAACAATTTTATCGCTCCGAGCAAGTTCATGAAAATACAACAATCAAGGTTTTGTCTCTCGAGGTTGGTTCCTCTCAAGCCGACATGAAGCTACAATGATTAAACAAATTTTTGGCATCAACTATTTATTTCCCAAGCATCCACAAGATCAACGAAACTCGGATTTCTTCAATAGAATTAAAAAAAAAAACAAAATTCAACGATTATCTCATCTTCTCTCAAAAATCAAGTGCAAGTGTCATCAATGTTCAAACAACTTTCAAGCATCAGTGACTCAGTTTATATGAGATTAACAATTCAAATTGGTTTCACAAAATGGTCAACAACAAAGATTCATGGGTTGTACAATAAAGGAGTTCATCTTTCTCAAGTCGAATTTACGTTTTCAACTACATTCAAGCAAGCTCCAACAAAATCAAAATCTGTTAGTATCAAGGAATAAAACATTGGGGTTCTTTCGAAGGCTTACCCACTGATCTAGAGTTATAGATCAAGAGAAGATGGGTTAGTGGTGAGCTAGATAAGAGAAAGAGCTGAGGTAAGAATATTATGAGTCGAGGACGCCGTAAGCAAAACACTACAAAGAGCTGGCCTGAGCACAACCAGGATAGGTCGGCAGCAGCACGGACAGTGGGCGAGAAAGGAGATTGGCAAACCGACGCCGCGTTGAGTCGGCGACGTGGTCGCGTTGATTAATCATGGCCGAAACCAGTGAGTATGAAAAAAAAACCGAGATCTATATGATTCGAACTCTGAAAAATAGTGCCGGGCTGTGAGAATGACGAGCTGGACGGTGTTAGGCAAAACCACACATATCGCGTTGAGTGGGCGACGTGTGGTTCGCGCTGAACAGCCGAAGACGAAGCCCGAGATGAAATACCGATAACAGTGGCGTGGGTCTTCGGTGATGGTGATGGTGTCCGGAGTTATAGCAGCGGCAATGATCTTCAATGGGATGCAAAAGCAAGATGCAGCTTTGGTTCTTTGAAGAAGATGGTGAACTGTTCATTTTTCAAAGAAACAAACAAATGGGTTTCAGATTTCAGAGAGAGAAATGGCACACCCAGAAAAAAAAAAAAATAATAATAATAGAGGGTTTTGTTCATAATCAAATTCTAGCACTAAACAATGAAGATTTCTAAGCAGAAGGCAAAGTCGGGGCGGAGAAGAGCCAACGGTGGTCGGCGCTGGGCAGTTGAGGCCGAAAGTCGCAGTGATGTTGCTGGAAAAGTCGCAAAGTTGTGACTGTGCAGAGAGGTTGGCGTCGGTGCTGGCCGTCGGAGCTGAGACAAGGCAGTGGCTGGGCCGTGACGTCTGCTGAAGTCAGAGAGAGTAGGCTGAGGTCGGCGGCATTTGCTTGGAGCTGCATTGGAGATCAGTGTGCAAAAGGCAGGACCTCTGGTTCGTTGAAAAAGATGAGTCTCTAAATGGGTCTCTCAGTTTAGAGAGAGAATGTGCTGAGTATAAAAGATAACTAGAATTTTTGTCCTTTCTCTAAGGCAAAATGGTGATGCTGCTGGTCATGTGGTCTCTCTAATTTGTTGATGAAGATGCAAGGTTAGAGAGAGAAAGAGGGTGTGCTGCTGGGTTTCAAAAAAATATATATATATAATTAAAAGAAAAAAAAGCTGGTGGTGTCGGCAGAAAGGGGAAGAGCCGTAGTGGCTAAATTACAAAAAAAAAAAAAAAAAAAAAAAAAAAAAAAAAAAAAAAAAAAAAGTGAGGGGCTATTGATTGATTAGGGTTGACTGTCTTTTTCTTTAAATATTAAAAAATGGGTGTGATGCATAGAGCCTCAGATATTCTTAATATATATATATATATATATATGAGGCCAAACCATTTCTAAAAAAAAAAGTGTTGGACGTTGCCCTTTTAATAATAACAAAGGTGAGTGCTTTACTTTTATTATCTTTGACTTGGAGTCAAAAAGTGATTTTGGTGTATTTTAAAAAGACGTGGCCTTATCTTGTCAAAGAAAAAATTTTTGATTTCTTAATCCTTATTTCTTTTACTTAAAAAAAAAAAGAAAGAAAAATATATAAAAAAAAAAAGATGATCAGCCTTTTGATTTTATATGTTTCAAGAAAGGAAAAAAATTATTATTATTATTTTCTTTGAGTAGCCAAGTTGGTTTTGTATTAATTAGATGTCCAGGTTGGTTTGGTGGGGAATTAAATAATTCAAGTTTTGATTTTTTTTTCTTTTCAAAAAAAAAAAAAAAGCTTAATAAAATAAAATGAAATAAAAAAAGAAACTGATTTCATTACAGTCAGGGGAGGACATCCCCGATTACAGAGACTCCAAATAAAATAAAATAAAATAAACAACAAAAAAAAAAAATACAAAGTCCAGAAAAAGAAATAAAAAAAAAAAACACACAGATCTTCTTGTTCTTCTTCTTCTTCGCCGGTGCCGGCCACATGCTAACTTCACTTACTCGGCTCTTCCGTCGCCGAGCTCTTCCTCTTTTTGTCGTCAGCCTTCGAAGGCCCTGCTCCAGTACTTCCACCAAGAACGACCACAGTGTTTCCGCCGACAGAGTCGGCTCCCCGCCGACCATCAAAGGAGAGGTACGAGGGTCCCCCAAATCGGGCCATAGAGGTGGAGTGCCTTTTCAGCTCCTTGTTTTCAGCCTTCAGCTCCTTGTTTTCAGCCTTCAAGGCACAGATCTCTGCCCGTGCATCTCTGTACATGCATTGGAGTAGGGAGAGTTGGGCATTGAGCTGGTATACCTCACACGCCTTGCTCTGCAGACGGTGAGACAGGTTGGTGACCGCCGCCACTGTCTCCATGCAGGACCTCAACGTGTAGTGGTTGGCCTCGATATCATTTTGAGTAGCCATCACTTGCTTAACTATTAGTGTGGGAAGACTAGGCTGAGTAAGAGCAGGGGCACTTGGCCCAGAGGAGCTCGATGGACCATTAAGATCCGGAAAGAGAGAGAAGGGGCGAGACGAAGCCATTTATAAGAGAAGAGAAGGTAGAAATGGCAGAAAAGAAGGCAGTCACAGAAGAATGGCCGAAAATAGAAGAGAAAAAGAAGAAGGAGGAGGACGATGGAAGAGCGATAATGGAGAATGAGAAGAAGAAGAGAGCGGTTAAGAAGAGTGATGAAGATACTGAAGAGAAGAAGAAGACGAGAGAGAAAGACAAAGGAGGGAGAGAGCCGAGGAGAGCCTGCAAATCGAGGCCTGCTTTTGTCGGCCAACTGACGCAAAAGCTGGACCTCGTGTCAAACGCGTGTATCGAAAGAAGAGAGAGACGCGGGAGAGTTGTGTACGCATATATGTATATATTGCATAGCTATGTAATATAGATATTTGTTTGAACATTTGAGTCACAGGTGTGGCTTGGGTTCAATGGTTTGGTTCAGTGGTTAAGGACTCGGAGGCCGAGCTTGAGGTCAGGGGTTCGAAACCTCGCATTCCACATCCATGCATTTCTTTTTGCGTATGCTAACGTCAGCAAACGGAATATGCCTTCTCAGTAACGGCATATTCCCACTGACGGTTGCAAACGGAATATTCCCCACCTGTGTATATCTCCATATATATATCTGTGTATATATCCGTATATGTCTGTGTCGTATATACCTGTATATAATGTGAAGCATGGCTGACGATGTGAAATTATGCATGTCCGAGAAAACTACAATTTCTCATACACGCAAGGGGCAAATGTAAGAGGGGCTAATTTGAGCCCACTAAATTATTTAGGCCCAATAGCCCAAGATTAGTGGGCCTGAATTTATCACAAGTCCAAGATTGGTGGGCCCGGATTTATCGCTATCAAACGGGCTAAATGGCTCTAAGCCTCGAAAGGATTCGGATTCACGAACCTAGAGACTTACTCGGGCCCGGACTTGAAAGGGTATTAAGCAAGCCTAGAGATCCGAGGCACTCGGACTCGAAAGGGTTCGGATCCACAAACCTAGTGGGCCTGAATTTATCACAAGTCCAAGATTGGTGGGCCCAGATTTATCGCCATCAAACGGGCTAAATGGCTCTAAGCCTCGAAAGGATTCGGATCCACGAACCTAGAGACTTACTCGGGCCCGGACTCGAAAGGGTATTAAGCAAGCCTAGAGATCCGAGGCACTCGGACTCGAAAGGGTTCGGATCCACTGACGGTTGCAAACGGAATATTCCCCACCTGTGTATATCTCCATATATATATCTGTGTATATATCCGTATATGTCTGTGTCGTATATACCTGTATATAATGTGAAGCATGGCTGACGATGTGAAATTATGCATGTCCGAGAAAACTACAATTTCTCATACACGCAAGGGGCAAATGTAAGAGGGGCTAATTTGAGCCCACTAAATTATTTAGGCCCAATAGCCTAAGATTAGTGGGCCTGAATTTATCACAAGTCCAAGATTGGTGGGCCCGGATTTATCGCCATCAAACGGGCTAAATGGCTCTAAGCCTCGAAAGGATTCGGATCCACGAACCTAGAGACTTACTCGGGCCCGGACTCGAAAGGGTATTAAGCAAGCCTAGAGATCCGAGGCACTCGGACTCGAAAGGGTTGGGATCCACAAACCTAGAGGTCCGAAGCAGTTGGCTTCGAACAGATTCAGACGCAATCTAGAAGTCACTCCGTTAATGAGTCCCAGAACACTTGCGGGCTCGGAGCTTTCCGGGATCTACGCACCAGAACCATGGGCGTAATGGAGTCCGAACAAAGGACCCGATCCCGAGGATGGTGAGTGGAGATAAATTCACTCTTCGGTTAAACTAGCCTATACCCGGGTCGAGGTGGCACGATCTAGGGGTCCCTGAGACTCGGCAATATTTTGCGGCAGGGCGTTCTCTTGAACTACCCCTGACCTTGATGCGGCAGGACGTCCTCTGGGACTACCCCTGACCCTTTGGGATGATTGGGGATCATTGGTTAGGTGTGGCTAAGAAGAAGGGTTCGCCGAGGGGTTGATCCTCTTCAGGGTTTTTCTCATCCTCGGAGAAGTCACCTCCTCGGAGAAATCACCTCCTCGAAGAGTTCACCTCCTCGGAGAAATCACCTCCTCGGAGAGTTCACCTCCTCGGAGAGGTCACCTCCTCGGACAAAGTGGTTAGAGAGAATACTTCCCATGTGCCCTGCACATGGGCTCCGTCCTACATCATGAGGTGCCTATAAATAGCACCCACCCATAGCTTTACAAGGGATGAATTTTTTGGAGAGATGACTCTTGGGAAAGAACTAATTTCCCATCTCCATTATCAACCTTGAGAGCGAAAGTGGGAGATCCATGGGAGAGCCTTGCCATTATTCTCTCTCTAGCCATTTTGCCTTCTTCTTCACCCAATCTCTTATCTCCATCATCTCCTTTACTCTTGTGTTCTTGAGTTGAGACCATTGAAGAATCTAAGCCTCTCATAATATTCTAGAGAATTCGAAGTTGTTCTTCAAGAATTTTCGAATTTTCTAACTACTTTCTTGAACCCTCTCCTACACGTTCTTGTCGGAAACCATTCTCTTGAAAGGCTCTATTCTCTTGATTGGTCAGTTGTTGCAAACTTATGCAGCGTCGACATGCTTTTTCCGATGAGGTTGCGGCTTCCAGATGGTCGTTTAATAGAACGTAACATGACGAGCTTGTTGGAGGTCCACAACGCGTTGGCTGATGGATTTGATCTTTACTGGTATGTCAACAACTACGAATATTGCAGACTTCAGGCGCATTGCTCCTCCAATCATACTCAAAATTACACCGCCGCCGTTTGCCATGGTCTACGTGGGTTTTCGGCCTTTCTAGGTGCGTACGTGCAAGACACCCTTTTTTTTAATCTTATTTTATTATTATTTTTATTTTTATAATGAACATTTTATTATTATCAAATACAAAAATATGGAAAAATAATCTCTTATAACAAAATAAATATTGAGTTTTTAATTTTATCAATTTAAATCTTAATTTCTATATAAAAAAAATCTCAATATAAGTTATTCGCTTATTTTTGTTAAGTAAAACTGAAAAAAAAATGATATTTTAATTATTAAAATCAATGTAAATCTATATAAAATGTCTAAAATATTTTTTTTATGCCAATTTTATTTATAAAAAATAGACAGATAATTTAGATTGAAAATAAATCAAAAGATTTAGAGTTTAAATTGATAAAATTAAAAATGTACAATTTATTTTGTCACAAGGGTAGAACCCTGCCTTATTTTTGTAATTTTTTCGAATAATATTTCATGGAGTTGCTTATAAGTTGCATCTCTAAAAAAATGCACATTCTACACACTTTCATTATTTTTTTTCATAAAATTTGGTAACATGGATTATAGCATGTCATAATTTTTCTCACCACAAAAGTTACTAAAACTTTTCTCTTCTTAAAATGTCATAACAAAAATTACAAAGTGTCATAATAAAAATCACGATGCATTACAATTTTACCATTCATAACTTTAAAATATACACCATAAATTTATTAGTCGTAACTTTATCACGAAGTATCATATTACATATCACAAACATTCATCACTTTCATTTCTTACCATATGCACTTTTTTAGGGACGTATGCTATACAATTTTTTTTTTCTATATTACAATAAAATTCAATTCACGTACCTACATACAATTATGAAAAGAAAAAAAAAAAATCTTTCAATAACAAAATATAATGTATGCATAAAAACCCTCACTATATGTATATGTGTAGAATTTATTTTGAAATAAGAAATTACATTTAAAAGGTGAGTTGTTCTATTCTACATATTAGTGGTGAGCTGATATCACCCTTACAAAAATACAAAAGATACACATGGTGTATCTTTATTTGTAGAAATTCAAAGTTCTGCATAGTTTATTTGTACAAATTCAAAAACAATAAGCTAGATGGAACACATAATTTTGAAATGACAGACAATACAAGGTTGTAAATTTAAATGACGAATCAGGCTTTGGGCTTAACTAGTTAATTTCTACTAGTGTCTATCAGTCTCATGTTCTCGTTTTCACATTAATATCCTCTGTATTTCAAGGGGATTAGTAATGTTTTTGATCTCTAACACTATTTATTCTTTCAAAAATTGCAGATGGGTTGAAACGTCACTTGACATATGACTTGAAGTGTAAGTATTCTCCCCTCCTCCATCTATGTCTATTTCATTTCTAAGCAATCACATAACGTTTATTGTTAGGATTAAGGCACACCAGAAATCAATTAGACACAGAAAAGAGACAAGAAATTTATGTGGTTCGGCAATAGCCTGCGTCTACGGGAGAAATATCCACTATAGAATTTCTCGAAAGGCATTTACAATACTCACACCCGCACTCTCTCTCTCTATAGCACTCTCACTCTCTTACATAGATTATACACTCTGTGTCTCCTTATTTTTCAAACCCTCCTCATCACCTCAATTTATACACAACTGAGGGAATACAAAGTCAAGAAAAATTATTGGGCCGCCAACTGCCAAATGCCATCTTCCCTCTTTGACTTGGAGCAAACTAGCCAACCTCCAACTACTCATCCATGTGGGCTGGAGCAGCTAACAATTCTCCCCCTCCACACCCATATAGATAACTGACTTCGTTACTTGAAGTCCATCTCGGTCAGATTCTTGTAAACTTCCAGTTTGTCTCTGGTGACAACCTTGGTCATCATATCAGAAGGATTCTTGTCCGTGTGAATCTTCACTAGTTTCATCAACTGCTTTTCCATCACTTCTCGTATCCAATGATACCGGACATCAATGTGTTTTGTACGGGAATGGTACATGGAATTCTTGCTCAGATCAATTGCACTCTGACTATCACAATGTACCTTGTACTTTTCCTGCTGTAGACCCAATTCTTGGAGAAACCACTTTAACCACAACATTTCTTTTCCAGTATCTGTGGCAGCAATGTACTCTGCCTCTGTTGTAGATAAAGCAACACACTTTTGTAGTTTGGACTGCCATGAAACAGCTCCCCCTGCAAAGGTGAATAAAAATCCTGATGTAGACTTTCTATCATCAAGATCACCAGCCATATCAGCATCTGTAAAACCTTCCAAAATTGGTTCAACTCTCCCAAAACATAGACACATCTTTGAAGTTCCCTTCAAGTACCGAAGAATCCATTTGACTGCCTCACAATTCTCCTTTCCTAGATTGGCGAGGAATCTGCTCACTACGCCAACTGTGTGAGCTATATTTGGCCAGGTACATACCATTGCATACATCAGACTTCCTACTGTGGAAGAATAAGGGATTGCCTTCATTTATTTCCTTTTAGAGCTGGTCGTGGGACACGAACGCTTTGCCACTTTAAAATGGTTGGCCAGTGGTGTGTTGACTAGCTTGGCATCTTTCATATTGAACCTTTTAATCACCCATTCAACATATTTCTCCTGTGACAACCATATCTTTTTGGTTTTCCTGTCATAAACAATCTTTATGCCCAAAATTTGCTGTGCTGGGCCTAAATTCTTCATGTCAAAATACTTCAACAAGTCATTTTTCAACTTGTTGATCATAGCAATATCATGTCCGATGATCAATATATCATCGACATACAACAGTAGGATGATGAAGTTTCTATCCGAAAACCTTTGGAAATGTACACACTGGTCTGCTACTGTTCTTGTGTACTAGTGATCCACCATGAATGAATCAAATTTCTTGTACCATTGTCTCGGAGCTTGCTTCAGATCGTAAAGACTCTTCTTCAGTTTGCAGACTAGATTCTGTTTTCTTTTAACTTCAAATCCTTCTGGTTGTTCCATATAGATCTCTTCCTCCAAATCACCATGGAGAAAGGCAGTCTTGACATCTATCTGTTCTATCTCCAGATTCAAGCAAGCTGCTAATCTTAGAGCTACTCGAATGGAAGTCATCTTCACAACTGGGGAGAAGATCTCATCAAAGTCAATTCCTTTTCTTCTGCCCAAAACCTTTGACCACCAAGTGAGCTTTATGCTGCAATATTTTACCATTGCCATCTTTCTTTAATTTGTACACCTATGTAGACACCCCATTTTGACCGACCTTAAGACTCAGACGTCACCGATTGAGCGCTCGGTGATGTTGCATACTGTGCTCATTCAGAAGTCTCAGAGTCGCGGCCGTGCGCCCTGCCTCCGAACTTCCGAATCCTCTTCTGTGCCTTGTCTCGGTTTGCGAACCAGACTCGGTTTTCTCTGTTTTCTTTCCTAAGGGAAGGGAGTAGTCCTGTAGACTATCTCTCGGTGGCCGTGCGCTACTTTTCGTGGCCGTAGGTCATTTTGCCCATTTCGGAGCCCGGTTCCCGGTTTTCGAGGCCGTCAGGCCGTGTGCCTCGGCTCGGGACCGCCCAACCATCTCGGTTTCTCCGGTTCTTGGCTAGTACCTCTGTTTTATCATTTTGAGGAACACTGGGGCCCCCGATGCCCACTTCGTGGCCGTATGCCACTTCGGTGCCTACAGCCGGTTTTCGGGACCCCGAACTGCGTGATTTGGGCCCCGAGCATTCATTTCGCATCAGTTTCTCCGGTTCTCGGCATGTACCTCTGTTTCATCATAACAAGGCACACTGGGGCCCCCGATGCCCACTTCGTGGCCGTATGCCACTTTCGGTGCTTATAGCCGGTTTTCGGGCCCCGAACCTCGCGGTTTGGCCCCCGAGCATTCATTTCGCATCGGTTTTCTCGGTTTTTTGTGGCGTGTGCCTCTGTTTTGTCATACCGAGAAACCCTGGGGTCTCAGATACCCACTCCGCTGCTGAACACCACTTCCGGTGCCTACAGCCATTTTCGGGACCCCGAACTGCGCGGTTTGGGCCCGAGCGTTCATTTCTCATCTGTTTTTGTTCAATCTTGGCAGGTACCTCTGTTTCAACATTGGGAAGATCACTGGAGGGTAGGAGGCCAACAATTATCCAGATAACCAGTTTCGCTCCTCCGGCGCCCGTTTTTGCTCACTTCCGGGCCAATGTTGAACACCCTAGGCCCATTTTCTTCCAACAAAGCTACATATCTGTGATGAGGGCACATGGGAGGACCCTAAAAACTACTGGTCAGCCAGAATTTCCAGGTTTCATTTTTGAGCCCCTCCTTCCAGCTCTATGTTGTGGCTCCTGCTCAGTGTTGCCAATTTCCGACCTTGGAACCTTGTTCCACACATCTGAGAGGACCCTAAAAGTTGGTGGTCGGCCAGCAATTGTTGATTTCATTTTTGAGCCCCTCCTTCCAGCTCTATGTTGTGGCTCCTGCTTCAGAGTTGCCAGATTCCGACCTTGGGGCCTTGTTCTACACACATGGGAGGACACTACTGCATGGTGGTCGGCCAGCAAATTTCAACTTCATTTTTGGGCATGGCTGGCCGGCCAGGGGAGTGGCTGGCCGACCAGGTGGGGTGGCCGGCCGGCCACCTTGCAGAAAACCACCTGGCCGGCCAGCTTTCTGCTTTTGCACCCTTTACAGCTGTCCGGATATTTTTTGCAAAATATCTCCCCCTCCGGTGGATATTTTGGGAGGGAAATCTTGCCTCCATTTCCCTCCCCTTTTACACCCTTTCTTGCCTATTTAAGGGGCTGGACAGCCCCTTTGCCTAGGTTGGAAAAATTGGTCTCAAGACTTCATCTCTCAAACCCTCCATTTCCATAGCCAAAAACCTCAAAAACTTCCAAGTTCCTAGGCAATTCCTTCATCAACCCTTAGCTCCACCATCCCCACTACCATTCCAGCAGCAAGGAAGTGTTCTCCAGTGGCTAAGAAGCAACAAATTCAGGCCAAGAGGTAGCAACAATTGGATCTTCAAGGGTAAGTCTCCAAATCTCTTTTTGTAGCATAATTTTGCTTCCTATTTCTACCCTATTTCCTTTCAGTTTTTGGGCTTTGACCCCTACTGGTTTTAGGCTTATTTTGAGCCCCTCTACAACTTTGTAGAAGGGCTCAACTTCATTTGGTGTCTCCATGATACACTTGTTTCAATATCTAGCTTGTATGCCACAATCTTGTATGCTATTTTTAGCCTATTTGCATTTGTTTTTGGGGCTCCGACCCCTACTGGTTTTGTGCTTATTTTGAGCCCCCCTACAACATTGTAGAAGGGCTCAACCTTGTTTGGCCATTCTATATACCACCTCCCTTTGAAATCCACTTTAGGCCCTAATTCTTGCATGTTTTGTAGCCTTTTGTGCTTTTGGTTTTAGCTCTTGGTCAGAACTGAAAGGGGTCTTATTTTGACCCCCCTCTACATGTTTCATGAAGAAAGTTTTGTTGTTTGGTGTATTCTTTGCATGTCTCTTGTTATAACCTCTTTTGAGCTCCATTTTGCATGGAATTGTTAGCATGCTTGTATAATGATTTTTGGGTTGCCATAAACTGAATATATGCTTATTTTTGGCCCCTCTTCAATTTTGTAGAACTTATTTTTCTGGTTTGAGCATTGTAGATACCACTTGCTTTGTAATTTCTCTCTTTTTCCGTATTTTTGCAAGCTATTGTTGCCATACTTGTGATCATAATTTGGCCTTGTTTTGTACTGAAAAGATGCTATTTTTGGGGCTGCCTTGCTATTGTTTTTTTCTGCCATGTGTCAATTTTGCATGTATAGCATAGCTGTAGGCCATTTCGGGGGCTAAATATCACATTTCGGGAGCATTCTGGGCATTGGGTGCATTTTTATTACTATTTTGGGGCTGTTTTCCCTTCATTTAGTTGCTGGAATTTGTTTTGCATGCTTGCATATCATTTCCCATATCATTTCATGCCTTATTGCATTGCCTCGGTTTGCGTGCCCGTGGCGCGCGCACTTCGAGGCACTCCGTTTTCGCCATCGGCAGCTGATGTGAGTGTGGCTGAGGCCCTCTCATGTTAGCATAAGCCTATTTTGCATTCCGTATGCTGTTTTGTGCCTTTGGGCCATGCCTCGGTTTGCGTGCCCGTGTGCACGCTTTTCGAGGCACCTCATTTTTATCATTCCGGCAGCTTATGTGAATGCGGCTGAGGTCCTCTCATGTTAGTGTAAGCCCAATCTGCATTTCTATGCTTGCATATCATCGCCTCGGTTTGCGTGTCCGTGGGCACACACTTCGAGACACTCGGTTTTATCCGATTTGCACTTCATGTCATCACCTCGGTTTGCGTGCCCGTGGGCACGCACTTCGAGACACTCGGTTTTATCTGATTTGCATTTTCACATCATTGCCTCGGTTTGCGTGCCCGTGGGCACGCATTTCAAGGCACTCTATTTTATCCGATTTGTATTTCACACCACCGCCTCGGTTTGCGTGCCCGTGTGCACGTATTTCGAGGTACCTCATTTTTATTATTCCGGCAGCCTATGTGAGTGTGGCTGAGGCCCTCTCATGTTGGCGTAAGCCCATCACTGCATTTCGCATGTCATTTCGCATTCCTTGATTTGCGTGTCCATGGGCACGCACTTCGAGGCACCTCATTTTTATCATTCCGGCATCCTATGTGAGCGTGGTTGAGGCCCTCTCATGTTGGTATAAGCCCATCATTGCATTTCATGTCTTTATGTCATCGCCTCGGTTTGCGTGTCCGCGGGCACGCATTTCGAGGCATCTCATTTTCATAACATTGTGCATGCTAGGATTATATATTAGTTGCATTTCATGCATATCATGCATATTGCACGGGAAACGAGGTACGTTTCGCACTCCGAGTGCCGGAATGTGTCTCAATTCCCAAGTCACCGACACTCCGGATTACCCATGATGGAGTTAGGTTTTTGCTGTAGCATTCATCTGCATTCATCTGATATTGAGTTGTGCAATTCGGCTCCTCGGCCATCATGCATCGAGATGCGTGATTGGTGACACGAGGATCGAGGCATGCATATATTTGTGAAATACATTGCTATGCCCCTTTCCTGCTCTCTGTTGCAGCAAAACTAAGGATCAGCAAATTTCCGGAATCTGGCACGCAATTCGAGAAACAGTGCAAACAGAGGCTAATTGGGGCATCCCAGTGGATTTCCACGCCAAGCAGCCCAGCATACATCATACATCAGAAGCAAGGCAGCCCCTGGCTTGCATGCCAGTTTTACCGCTTTCTAGTTTAATTTGTCAATTAATTAGAAATCTGTATATTATTTGGACGGTATTATTCGGACTGTATTATTATTTATTCGGACCCTCTGCGCGAGGGCATAACTGTAATAAGTGTGGGTGAGTGTGATGTATGTCTTCCAACCCCACTTCTTTCTCCCTTTTATTTATCCGCTTATGATGGTTAGATATAGGGCATATTTCAATTAGCATACAGTATGACAGCATGTTTGCATCATTCATCTGTTTTGCACGCACCGGGCTCGGCGCATCATACAAACTGCATTTGTATTTCAATTCCAAATTGAATACGTGTTAGTTGTAGCATTTCATATGCCATTTTAGAATAGCCGAGCCTGCTATAATTGCATTATTGCATGTGTTGCATTAGACATTTCTGTATAATTAGGATCATGCATGATTTCTAATTAGTTTCTGTTTTGGCTCGGAGTACTCGGTGAGTTTTATGCTTTAGCATCCTTGCATGCGTGTGAGTGACTGCCATGATAGCATGCTTGCCATGAGGCTAACTGCTTATGTGATATTACTGCCTTGAATGCCTGTGGGTGGAGGTTGTGTTGCTTGGATTGGACAATTCATCAAATGTTTGTTTTAAGCCCACTAGATAGTGGCAAAATCATGTTTTCTAAGCCCACCTGAGGGTGGCAAATCCGCGTCTTAGCCTACTTGCGAGTAGCACCATCAAACCATTTTCAAACAAACAAACATGAAATGTTTTGTTCCAATTCAGGCGACCCAGTCTATACTTGTTTGCTGCGAGCATCACATAGTAATCTAGGCTAATAACCGGAATAAGAGCATACAATGTTTTCAAAAACAGATATCATGGTTAGTAGAGGCCGGTCTTTGACCGGGCGAGCGGGGGTGCTCACGATGTGACCTTCCCCAATCGTACCCAAGTTCCCGAGCCAACTTTGGTGATGACGGACACGTGGCCTTTGGCAACGAGTCAGGGTTTCCTAAATTTCCCATTTTAAAAATATTTAGGTGGCGACTCTGTTATCTGGCAAAGCAGTCCATGTTTGGCACTTCTTTCAAAAATCTATTTTTCAAAACGATTTGCCGGATTTGGACTCTTTGGTTCAAGATTAAGAACCGTGACATTTGAGTCCTTGAACTGTAGTGACCCCAATATGAACAGAACGGGACCTAACCCTCCCGGGGCGTTCGGGGGACGTCTACAACCTATTTGTTTTTCATGGCTCTCTTGCCTCTTGGAAGTGGAACAAGCTCCTAAGTGTGATTCTTCTATAAAGAACTCATCTCCTCCTTCATGGCTTGTATCCAATAGTCTTTCTCTGTATGACACTTTGCTTTTGAAAAACTCTCGGGCTCCCCCTTATCAGTAATCAGAATATACTGAGAAGCGGGATATTTGGTTGATGGCAGGGTAGCTTGTTCAGATCTCCGCAACTAAGGCCAAGTTGCCTCTGGTTGAGAGGGTTGCTCCCCCTTCTTAACACCCTCTTCATCCGGGTCTTTATCTTTTTCCTTCTGATCCTCAATTTCTGGCATAGGATCCTGCAACTCTGGAACTTCTTGTTACACATCATCACATCTAACATTTTGTAATGGCTCGGGAGATGAGAACAAGTCTGGAGTGATGACATCTCTAGATTTTGCAGACTTCTCAAAATCTGCTACTGTCTGGTCTTCCTGGAACACAACATCTTTGCTCCTGAACATCTTCATGTTCACTAGGTCCCACAACTTGTACCCAAATACTGTATCTAAATAGCCCACAAATGTGTATGGAGTGTGCTTGTCATCAAGCTCCTATTTGTTTTCCTTGGAGATGTGTGCGAACGCCTTACACCCGAAGACTCTCAAGTGAGAATATGATATATTTCTTCTAGACTAGACTTCCTCAAGTATCGCAAAATTCAATGGAACTGAAGGCGACCTGTTGATAAGATAATAGGCTGTATGGGCTACTTCAGCCTAGAATGACTTTGGCAACTTTGCCATTCTGAGCATGTATCTGACTCTTTCAACAATAGTGCGGTTCATCCTTTCTGCTACACCATTGTGTTATGGGGTACCAGGAACTGTTATCTTGTATCGGATACCTCTGCACAATATGCTTCAAAAGCATTGAAAGTGTACTCGACACCATTGTCTGTGCGAAGACACTTCAACTTCTTCCCTGTCTCTCTTTCTACCATTGCATGGAACTCCTGAAAGTACTGGAATACCTCATCCTTCGTCTTCAAGAAATACACCCACAACTTCCTTGATGCATTATCAATAAAAGTCATAAAATACTTGCGACCCCCAAGTGACTCCACTTCGATTGGGCCACAAATATCCGAGTATACCATACTAAGCACTTCTGTTTTCCTCTTGCTCGTTGAACTGAATGATACTCGATGCTGCTTGCTATAAAGGCAGTGATCACACGGTTTTAGGGCACTCATTTTGGATAAGGGTATCCTGGATTGCTTTGCCAACAGATGCAATCCTTTCTCACTCATGTGAGCCAGTCTTCTGTGCCATAAGTCTGGTGACTCCTTGTCTTCTACTGCATTAAGACTTCCCAGACAGATCTTCGTTTGAGTCTTGTACAGTGTTGAAGACATCTCTCCTCTGGCGATTGTCAAAGCTTCTCTTGTCAGTTTCCAACGGCCATTTCTGAATGTACTTGTATAGCCCTATCGGTCTAGGGCGCTTCCGGAGATAAGATGGAGGTTCAAATCTGGAATATGCCTCACATCTTTGAGAACCAGCTTGTGTCCGACATTAGTCTGAATACTAATGTCTCCAATGCTCACAATCTTCGAATAGCTAGAATTTCCCATTCGAACAATACCAAAATCTCCAACGTTGTATGAGCTGAAGAGTTCTTTGTGAGAAGTGGCGTGATAGAATGTAACTATGTCTATCATCCACTCTGTACAGCTGTGTTCAGCCACGTGAAGGCAATCATCTTCTTCACCAACTGCAAGAAGTATTTCATCAATTGTTGTGGCTATTGTGTTCTCATCTCCCTTTGACTTACTGCTTTGGCCTTTATCTTTTCGGTTTGGGCAGTTCCTCTTTATGTGACCCTCCTGGCCACAATGAAAGCAAGTGAAGCTAGAGTTACATTGACTTTTATTATCTCTGGATTTACCCCTGTTGTTCCATCTGCCTCTGCTCTTACTTCTTCTTCTGTCTCTTCCTCTACCTTTGTCTTTGTCTCTATCTTCTGTGACAAGAGCATGAGACTGATTACCTCTCATGTCTTTCCTCATTGTCTCTTCATTGTCTATGGCATCTGTGACCATACTCATGGTCAGCTTTCCCTCTGGTGCAGAGTTACTGAGAGAAACCACTAATGTCTCCCAATTGTCCAGTAAAGAACTGAGTAGTAGAACGGCTTACATTTTATCATCTAAGGGCATCTTGATGGTTGCAAGTTGATTCACCAGATTTTTAAATTCACTGGTGTGCTCGGCGACTGACACACCATTCTTCAACTTTAGATTTACAAGCCTTCTCATCACCAAGGCTTTATTTCGGGCGGTCTTTGACTAGTGCATTCCTTTTAACATTGTCCAAAGGATGTATACATTTGTCTCCTAGGCAACATGGTGTACACACTGTGGTCTATCTATTGTCTGATACAACCGACAATCTTCTGATTCATCTCTATCCAGTCTTCATCCTTCATTTCTTTCGGTTTAACCCCCTTTAGAGCAATAGGGTCAAACAGGTCTTTATAATATAGGATGTCTTCCATTCGCGACTTCTAGATTGCATAATTGGAAGGATTTAACTTGATTATGGATCCTGAAGTTGATGTGCATTCCTCCATCGTCTTCTCACCTTTTTACAAAAACTCTAATTCAAAAATCTAACTGTACGGATCTCTCCGAAATACTCTAAATAGTTGAAAACCACTATTGGATCACTAAAATCGGACTTCAAATGGCTTAGATCTAGCCAAAATATGTTCAGCGATTCAGATCTGCAGATGTATTGTAGCTGCGTAGCACCGGATAATTTCTCTGTCTTTGGGTTGGGTCGGGTCAACCCGACTGTTTGACTGGTCAAACAACGTGCTGACGTGGCAGCCACGTGGCAAGCGCGTGGCAGACGCGTGGCAGACACGTGGCGCTGATGTGGCAACCACATGTCGATGGCGCGGCGCTGACGCGGTGATGACGTCACTATTACACGCAAAGGGACTCTCATTCTTCCTTCCGCCTTGCGTCGGGCGCGTGCCTGAGACTGGAATGACGTGTCGGTGCTCTTCACGGCGCTGTGATGCGTGTGTGAGACTGGGATTCACGCGCCTTCTTCAGGTGGTGTGTGAGGGTGCGTGAAATCTATTCTAGGGCTTTGCTTTGTAGTTTTGGACTCCTCTTGTCAAAAACTTCCTTCCAGTATGCTCAAAAGTGAATTTCGAGCAACTTGATTTCTGGACAATTCTGAAAAACACACCCTGTTTTTCCAAAAATCGACCAACGATGCTTTGATTCCACTTGTTAGGATTAAGGCACACTAGAAATCAATCACACATAGAAAAGTGACAGGAATTTATGTGGTTCGGTAATAGCTTACGTCCACTAGGGAGTTTACAATACTCACACCTCATTCTCTCTCTCTATAGCACTCTCACTCTCTTACATAGATTATACACTCTGTGTCTCCTTATTTTTCAGACTCTCCTCCTCGCTCAATTTATACACAACTGAGGGAATACAAAGTCAAGAAAAATTATTGGGCTGCCAACTGTCAACTGCTATCTTTCCTCTTTGACTTAGAGCAAACCAGCCAACCTCCAACTACTCTTCCATGTGGGCTAGAGCATCTAACATTATTTCAAATTTTGTCTAGAAGAAAACACAAGAAGCTCCCCAAGGCTGGACATCATTTTCTGAATTATTTCACAAATCTGTGAAACTTAAATTTGACTTGCTTGATTTGATCATTCTAGAATTGTTTTTAAAATTTATAGTGCAAATTATCATTCTCACCCTCTGACTTTTGTTCTTCTATTTTTATTCTTATGTTTTATTTTTTACTTATTTAAAATAGTCGGTGACCGAGAAACACATTAAAACAAGAGTGTTTTTTTTTTTCTTCATACATTGGCATTAAAACAAAAGTTAGAAATCTAATACTTAATCAATGTAATTAGAAGATATTTAAAAAACAAGGGAAAAAATTGTTTGCACTCCAAAATCTTTGGACTGGAGAGTGTTGTTTGAGTCCATAGGGCTCATCCCGAGTTTTATTTCGATAATCTGAATAATTTATTTTGTAGAATCCTTCATGTATATTACTCACAAAAAAGAAAAAAAGAAAAAAGAAGAACAATCTAATAATTACAATTTGTTCAATTTATTGAAATGTCTCCAAAAAATAGACGATAAGTTTATTTTTTAAAATAGACTATCTTTTTTTCTTCTTCTTCTTTTTTTTTTTTGGTAGATGATATACATGACAGATCTTAAAAAATGAATAGTTTAAATTATCGAAATAGAACCTGTGACGGGTCTCACAAGCCCAAATAGTATCTGGATAGAAGGATAGTTCAGCCCCGAAAACAAAGTGAAACTATGAGAGTGTAATTACCCTGGAATATATTGTTTTTTTAAATAAAAGAAATATGGTATGCAGTTAATCCGCAAGATCATTGTGAAAGTAAAAAATTCCTATTGTACAAATTGAAAAACCAGAAGCCAAATGGAACACTAGTTTGTAAATTAAAGGAGAAATTAGGCTTTGGGATTGACCTTTTATGTCTTAGTAGTTAATTTTCACAAGTTTCTATCAGTCTCCTGCTCTTTTTTTTTTTTTTTTTTTTCTCCTTTTCTTTTGTTGATGGGGACTCATGTTCTGTTTTTCACCCTTTAATTGTTGTGCTTACGTGAAAATAAAATTCTAATAAAATAATCATTTCATTTCAATGATCAAACATGAATAATGTTAGATTTGTCACATTTTTATATCACTTTTAATCTACCCCATTATGTTTGAACACTGCTTTGAAAATAGATAGAATTGATAAGACCTATTATCTGCATTCCACGGAATAATAATGCTTTCGTCTCTAACATTGATTATTTCTTTCAAAAATTGCAGATCAGTTGGTTAATGACTACGACTGTACGTATTCTCCCTTGTCCATTCATATTTGTTTCAAAGTCATTACAACCTTTAAGAGTGTGAAATTTTTGTAGCAAAAAATATTTAGGGATAATTCATGTCATTGTGATAATAGTCATTAAAAAGATGTTGTGAAAAGTCAAAAAATGGCTTTTAGGGACAAAAAATTTATAAATGTCGCTAATACATGCCTTTTAGTAACAAAATAATTTGATTCCAAAAAAACATTTAGAGACAAATTTTGGTCGTAAAATGATAATACTAACGTTCAAATTTCGTCGTTAAAAATATAATAATGACACTTTTGACAATAAAAATGTTTCTTTCCTACTATGAAGCACATGTATGGGTACGAGTACTGGTACTGGTACGGGTACAATACGGGTACGTCAATATGATAAAATCCAAAAAATGTAGGGGACAGGTACGGCTTGGTATGTTTGTAAAAAAATATATTTTTTTAATTTAAAGTATTGCAAAAATTAATTAAATGATTTAATTTGTTAAGATTCAACTTATAATTAACATTTAATGCCAATATATTAGATAATTTATAACCTATAATTAACATTTAATGTCAAAAGTAAAGGTATAAATTAAAATTAAATGTCTATATTAAATAACTTACAAACCATAGTTTAATTTTAAAATCATGCTAAGTATAAAAGTAAAAATAAAAAAGAAGTCTAATGATAGGAGTTTTATCTCTGTAGTGGAAGAAAATATTATTTCAACTGAGGTACAATACAGCTTGAGTATATACTAGGTACGTCTGGGTATGCCAAAAATTAAGAAGAAAAAATTTGGGTACGTATTTCGTGTACCCAGTACGTATACCGTACGACATACCATACATCGGTAAGTACTCGATACGAGTACGACTTGTTTTTCGAAGTACCCATGCTTCATAGCTTTCCTAACAAGTACTTTTATCTTTAAATTTTAATTTTTAAAATCTTAATTTATTGTGGTGAGCAATCACATAATATTTAATTCAAAAGCTGTTTGGAATAAAACAATAAAACCTCCTTATTCATTTTCAAAATTTTATCACTAAAAACTCTATTTTTGACTTTTCAGAACAACATTTTAATTTTTAACAATTATTCTTGCGATAACAGGAATTAATATTTTTGCAGTAAGATTTTTGCTTTTAAGGATAAAAAAATATTTATTGCTAAAACTCTTATATGTTGTGGTGCAATTGGTATGTTCAATCGTGGATCTCATTCGGTTACTTTTTTTCATTCCTATCAAGACGCTTTTGATCACTTTGATAATTAGGACTAATTGAATATTTCGTTATGGTTAGTTTTACGGCAGTGTGTCTTTCAAGGTCAAGCTTCAAGGATGAATCCTCGGCAATGTCAATGTGAGTTCCTTTTTCGTTTCTGGATTTTAGTTTAATTTATTTGTAATTTTTATGCATGTCGGCTGATTTTTGTTTAATTTTTGTTACAGATCGTTATTGGGGTTACGAGCTCAAAATCACAGGTAAATTACTCCCCTTTTTAACTGGAAAAAGTTATTTTGTCAATTGATTTTAAGGTGGATTAGGGTTGGGCACGACCTGATGGGCTGTCAAGCTTGTGTTTTGGGGGAATTCTATTTATACCCAAAAAATTATTAACTACTCCAAAATTTTGAGTATATCTTATTTAATTATTTAAAATTTATAAATTTAAATTGGACGTACTGAGACATATTTTGAGTTCAAATAGAATCCCCTTGTTTTTGTTAAAGATTTAAGATTGATATTTAAGGTCACAAAGTTGGGCTAGGATGACATTTTAAGGGGGATTCTATTTACACCCAAATAATAATTCAGTACGCCCAATAAAAAATTTAAAATTTTAATTAATATTATACTCTAATACAAATTTATCAATAAGGATAATTCACATTAAATCTTAAAATATTTTTTTTAATGGTAAACCCTAATCATTTATACTTATTTTTCATATATCTCTTCATCTTCTTCTCCAAAATTTAATTA
This sequence comes from Camellia japonica, assembly GCA_030407325.1. Taxonomy (NCBI): domain Eukaryota; kingdom Viridiplantae; phylum Streptophyta; class Magnoliopsida; order Ericales; family Theaceae; genus Camellia; species Camellia japonica. Next base: position 161,206,105 of record JAPPVO010000032.1, read on the forward strand.
TTTTCACTTTATCTTTTTCCTTTTATCAAAACTCTAATCCATTCCACTAAAATTTACCACTATCATCAAACAAAAAAGGAACCCTAGATCTTGCACGAAAGTCTAAGAGGAGGAGATAATGAAGTTTTGGAGTAAAACAACCTTGTCAATCATTCTTTGAATCTTTGTGATGAGATTTTTAGAAAAGAATAAATCGTGTCAATCTCTCAATATAAAACCCACTTCACAAAACATATTTTAGAACCCATGAAACCATTAGAATCATCATTTAAAAAAAAAAAAAAAATAGAGAGAAAAAAGTTTCCAACTGTAGAGAGAGAGAGAGCGCAATTCTTCATGAAAAACAAAACCTTACTCAACAAAGTTCGTGAGACCTAACCAAGATCCATATATGATATATACATATGAAGAGAAAGAGGAGATGGGGGAGAGAGATACCCAACGTTGAGGAGAGAGGAAAAAGAGAAAGTTTTTTGTTTTTTAATTGATTTGTTTATTATTTGGGTGTACCATAAATTATTATTTTATATTGAAGTGTAATTTAGGGAAAAATATAGTGTATGAAGAATAAATTATAAAATTAAATAATTAAATAAAGTATAATAAGAAATGGGGCGTACTAAACAATTTTTTGGGTGCAAATAGAATCACCCCTTTTTAAGCCTGCTTATTAAATGGGTTGGATTTAGAAATGTTTTTTGTGGCCTGATTTTACCCAATTGTTAACATATATTATGAGCAATGTTATATACCATATGTCCCGTAATTACAACATTTATAGTATTTGATTATGACCTATTATGGTATTAATTATGACTTAATTATATAACTTGATTATACATATTGTGGTGTTAGTTATGAGTCATTATAATATTAGTTATGATATTATTTTAGTTATGATCCAAAAACTTTTCGATTATATCTTATGTAGTGTTTGGTTATAATTTTTTTATTTATTTATAATTATAACTCCCATACAATTGAGTTATGACATTTGTGTGTATTAAATCCACAAATGTTATAACTTGTTTAAAGTACACACCTTTTTACCATAATATTACCTATTAATATGTATATACTTATAGAAAATTTATTTATCTAAATTTATACCTAGGATATGGCTTGATATTTAGTTTTTGTGGATATAAAATTATTAATTCTGAGTTTCATAATATTAGTTTTTATTTAATATTTGAGCTTGTTTGGTGGCTCGGGATTGTAATACAAGTTTAGGGCTAGATTTTGGATGAGACTTTTAGGCCCAAATCAAACTAGATTGGACTTGGGCACAAGAGTTTTCTATATATTTTTTAACTTAAATCCAATTGAGTCTGAACCTGATATGATGTTTGTCCACCACTAGAGTAAATACTTCCAAATTCTAACAATGGCAGGACAAAAAATGACTTTTAATTTGTCATCTTGTGATTTTTATAAACAGGAGGAATCCTTTTGTAAAAAATTCTATTTGCCTTATGTGCGTTTGCATTTTTAATCCATGAGTTTAAGAGAAGGCATTTATCAATGTTTGATAGCATTGAAAGTTATCTACGAAGTCAAAATCACCTCATGCCAATTAGCTACTCTTACTTAGATATTAAAAAGATGACCAAAGGTTTCAAGGACAAGTTGGGAGAAGGAGGCTATGGCTCTGTCTACAAAGGAAAGCTTAGAAGTGGTCATCTTGTAGCGATAAAAGTATTGGGCAAGTCCAAAGCCAATGGACAAGAATTTATCAATGAAGTTGCTACCATAGGAAGGATTCATCATGTTAATGTGGTTCAGCTAATTGGATATTGTGCAGAGACATCTAAGCGAGCTCTTATATATGACTTCATGCCAAATGGGTCTCTGGAAAAGTATATATTTTCTCAAGAAGGATATATACCATTGAGTTGTAAGCAAATGTACGAGATTTCTCTAGGAGTGGCTCGCGGGATTGAATATTTACATCGGGGTTGTGACATGCAAATTTTGCATTTTGATATCAAGCCTCACAACATTCTTCTTGATGAGAATTTCACTCCAAAAGTTTCCGACTTTGGGCTTGCAAAATTGTATTCAACTGATGATAGCATTGTGACTTTGACTGCAGCAAGGGGGACAATGGGTTATATGGCTCCAGAGTTATTCTACAAAAACATTGGAGGCGTTTCATATAAAGCTGATGTTTATAGTTTTGGAATGTTGTTGATGGAAATGACTGGTAGGAGGAGGAATTTGAATGCCTTTGCTGATCATACCAGCCAAATTTACTTTCCTTCTTGGATTTATGATCAATTCAAAGAAGGAAGGGACATAGAAATGGGAGAGACTAATGAGGACGAAGAGGTGATGGTGAAGAAGATGATAATAGTGGCTTTGTGGTGCATACAAATGAAGCCTAGTGACCGTCCTTCGATGAACAAAGTTGTAGAAATGCTTGAAGGGAATATTGAACAATTGCAAATGCCTCCCAAACCTTTTCTATGTCCACAAGAGATGCTAACTGAAGATCATAAAATTGACACAAATCCTACAGATTTGCCTATGCCATCAGGTGAATGCATAAATTCCATCACTTTGAATGTAAGTGAACCTTAAATGGTTTCATATCAAATGCTTCATATTTAAGTAAATTATAATTGTTGGCATCCTTTGGATTGCATTTCAATTTTTCTTGAAAGATTTTCCTAGTTAAAACTAGCTTGATTGGAGCTGTGCAAGCATAAATTTTTGTTAATTTGTATTCATTTGTCATTGTTTAGAAATATTGCTTTGACACTGTACAATAACACCTAAAAATTTTAATTGTAAGTTATGGCATTTACAATAAAGAAATAAATTAAATACACAAATTATAATTTAAACGTGATTCGGCAATATCGTTACATTCATAGAGGGAAAGAGATCAAATCCACTGCATAGAATAAAAATTACAGAACTTTGAACATCTGAACTTAACCAGTCTACAATAAAAACTCTAACAAAAAATATAACATATATGATATACCTCTAAAACTTTGGATCAGACCTCAGACCTTTGCATGGGCCTAGGTGAAGCATGATTTGGTTTTTTACTCTGATTTTCAACTTCAACCCTCCACTTCTAAAAAAAGCCCCCTACAGTAATTTTGAATGTGTAGTAAAAATATAAGACAAACAAAAGATTTCACCTTAAACCAAAAAAGTAAGTTGGAAAAAATAAAGATGAATTTTCCATAAAAAAATCTTTTAAAAGATCAGCATTTTATAGGTTGATAATAACTAGGAAAATATTTAGTTACATTTTTTTCTTTTTAACCTCATTAATCCTTTGGAAATTTGTACAGATTTAGTGGTCTTGCTTTGCTTAGGTAGTTGACTTGTAAGTCAGCTTCCAACTCTCTATCTCAAATCTGTTTGAACAGCTATTTTTTTTTTTTTTTTTACTTGGTTCTTAATTCTACAGTGATTAGCTGCTTTTACCCTTTTTCTTCTTCTTGCACTGTGTCCATACTCGACTCTCCAACACTAGTAATGCTTTAGAATATTTTTTTTTTAAAAAAAAAAATCTTTATTTTATAGTTTTTAGGATAATGACAAATGAAAAATGAAAAATCAATTTATTTAAATGAAAAATATTTTTTAGTTTTAAAAAGTGTAAATTATTTTGGAATTAAATTTTTAACAATTCCATCCCAATCACTCTACTAATATGATTTTTTTCAATTATAACCTATACTCAAATATTTAAGAGAAAAATTATTTAAATTTTCAAAACAACACTGGTGAGTTCAAAAAACGTCCAAAATCATAGCAATACTCTCTGTGGTGTAGTGTGGTATAATTTGACAATAAAATTATAACCAAATTGTGGATGGTGACAAATTTATTCTCGGTAATCAAATCGCAATTTAGACAGCTTTAACTTGTTAGTTAATTGAAAAATAATTTTTTACAATTATCAAACGTATGCATATAATGTATAATACTATTTTACATAATATTTTGTATACATATTGTGAGGACATAATTTTTGAGTGACAAACACGCGGCCGAGGTGTCACCGAAGTGTCAGTCGGGGTGCCACGTGTCCTGGTCATAACGCCGAGGTGATCTCGGCTAGGCCGGGGTTATTTGTGAAGATACTGGAATTTGGGATAGGCAGATAAGGGACAAGAGTCCTAGAATGAGAGAAGACTTCAATTTAGATAAATATAAGACTCTTAGAGAGTTTATCCCAATCCTACTGGGAGTCCAAGATTAGCAGTAATCCAAAGTCCATTGAAGCTAAGCTTCTATTGGGACTAGGTTTATGTTGGCTATAAAAGGGAGGCACCCTCATGGGTCTAAGTAATGCTTTTTATGTTCTGAATAGTGAGTTAAGCACTTTTGCTATCTTTGAGAAATAACTGACTTGATCGTCGGAGTGCCCCTTGGTGGACGAACCACCGCCGGAATCTCTTCTTTCTGTGACAGGTTGTTCGGGTTTAATCTATTCTGCCAGTGTTCTCCAGCTGAGTGCTTGATTGGCAGTGTGGTCGGAAATCAACACACACAATTTGATGCCATCTGTGGGAACGAAAGGAGAATAGATGGCCAATAACGGACATAAAGAGAAGGTTGGGGACAACGCTCCTACTGGGAGTGGGAAACCTATCGACCTTGATGTCGAAAAAAACAACTGCAATAAAGAGACTCGTGATAAGAATCACAGAGAGAAGGACATCGACCATGAGGACGACGTAACAAAGAAATCAGACCAAGGCGGGTATTATAACGAGGATGACCTCCAGGTGTGGAAGGAGAGATGCCTGCGGAGGGATGACGAGATGAAGGGAATGGAAAATAAATTGGCGAACATGCAAACGGGCATCAATTTCATGATGCTGAACAACGTCATGCAGTCATCGTTTCTGTTACAAGATACGCCGATTCCAGCAGTCGAAAGGGGGGCAGAAAATGATTCTTGCGGTCCCTCAGCACGACGGGACCAAGGGACATTCTCACTAGCCTTTACGGGAGGTCGGGCATGGAGAATCAAGGAAAAGAGAATCCCAGAGGACACATCGAACCAAAGAAGACTGCACCAAAGAACATCGGGATGTTCAAGGGAAGGAACACTGTTTCGACACGACCAATGGAGGGAAGTCCAAAAGGACTCACAATGACATTGGAAGCAGTACACCAAAAAGGCTGAAGTCAGGAGATAGCCGAGCTCCTGGACGGACCAAGGAGGATCTGAGGGATTACCTCTAGAGAAAGCGACAGGACGCCAAGGTAACTTCCCCGGTCAAGCCAAGAACGTCGTTCTCGGTAGAATTGGACAAATTCGAAGCCCCAAAGAGGTTCTACATGCCGAGATTCTAGATATACGACGGTAAGTCGGACCCCAACTTTCACATCGGCTTGTACCTGAACTCGATGGCACTGTACACCAGGAACGAGCCCTTGCTCTGCAAGGTGTTTCCCTCATCCTTCGGGGAAATTGAGTCAGATTGGTTTCACAAGTTGCCGAAAGGAACTGTGAAAACCTGAGAAGGCCTGGCCGAGATGTTTGTGGCCAGGTTTGTGACAAACAAACTACAACCATTAAGGGTGGACTCCCTAATGGCTCTGAGAATCAGTGAGGATGAAAGCCTTAGGGCCTATGGCAAGAGGTATTATGAGGTATTCAACCGAATACCAGGATGCAACCAAGAGGTAGCGGTTGTGTCTTTTAAGAACAGCCTGAAAGATGATTGTTTGCTTCGAAAATCATTGGCAAAGACACTGCCAAAGAGTATGGAAGAACTGATGGCCAGAATTGAAAAGTATATGAGGGTCGAAGAAGACACGCCGGGGACAAAGACGTCGAAACAAGAGAAGGGAAACAGCTAGAAGAAATGAGGCCAAGGTAATGGCAGGTACAACAAGCAGGAGATAGGGTTAAGGGCTGCGCAGGCAGTCACAACCGTATTTCGAATCCCGGTTTACAAAGCCTTGAAGAAAATCTTTGTCCAGTAAGGGGATGAAGAGCACTTCTTCCTTCTCGGCTCGGGCTTGGCAGAGGAAGAGGTTGGAAGCAGCAAAGGAAAAATGGATGGAAAAGTTGCCCAATGTACTCAGGGCATATCAGACTACGCCGAGAAGATCAACTGGGGGATCCCCATTTGCCATGGTTTATGGCACAGAAGCAGTTATCCCACTGGAGGTCGGCATCCCAAGGATCAGAACCCAGGGAGTAGAAAACGGGGCCAATGAAGCATTCTTGGCCCAAGATCTAGATTTGCCAGAAGAAAGAGGGGCAATTCAGCTGGGGGCATACCAACAACAGCAGCAGCACCTTGCCAAGGCTTATAATAAAAAGGTCAACCCACGAGAGTTCTAAGTTGGTGACCTTGTCCTAAGAAAGGTCGTCAGCAACAAGAAGGATCCCAGAGAGGGCAAGCTTGGCCCAAACTGGGAGGGACCTTATAGAGTCATCTCGGTCCTGGGCAATGGGGCATATCGGCTTGAAGACAGTAAAGTGTGACTAACCAGACACTTGGCGATGTTTCTAAGCGAAACATAACAAATAACTTAGACTTATTATATGGCAGAGTAAAAATCATACTTGTATATAATAGAGTTGAACTAAGTTGGCGATGTTTCTAAGCAAAACATGACGAATAACTTAGACTTATTATATGGCAGAGTAGAAATTATACTTGCATATAATGGAGTTGAACTAAGTTGGTGATGTTTCTAAGCGAAACATGACGAATAACTTAAACTTATTATATGGCAGAGTAGGAATCATACTTGCATATAATAGAGTTGAACTAAGTTGGCAATGTTTCTAAGTGAAACGTGACGAATAACTTAGAATTATTATATGGCAGAGTTGAATTATACTTGCATATAATAGAGTTGAACTAAGTTGGCGATGTTTCTGGTTGAAACATGGCGAATAACTTAGACTTTTATATGGCAGAGTTTCTACTTGCATATAATAGAATTGAACTAAGTTGGTGATATTTCTGATTGAAACATGATGAATAACTTAGACTTATTATATGGCAGAGTTGAATTATACTTGCATATAATAGAGTTGAACTAAGTTGGCGATGTTTCTAATTAAAACATGACGAATAACTTAGACTTATTATATGACAGGGTTTCTACTTGCATGTAATAGAGTTGAACTAAGTTGGCGATGTTTCTGATTGAAACATGACGAATAACTTCGACTTATTATATGGCAGAGTTGAATTATACTTGCATATAATAGAGTTGAACTAAGTTGGCGATGTTTTTGGTTGAAACATGACAAATAACTTAGACTTATTATATGGCAGAGTTGAATTATACTTGCATATAAGAGAGTTGAACTAAGTTGGATTAACTTGGACTTGCCATATCGGCAGAGCCAGACACAGATTGGAACTAAGTACATGTTAGTTAGATTAACAAAGAGACCAAGGTTGGTAACCTCGGCCAGTCTTTGTTTGAATCTGACCTCGGCGACAAGGTCAGAGCCACATGCTTAATGAGAACCCAAGGGGAACTTAAGTTCATATTAGGGGGCAGAGGGCTAAAGAATAATACTTGGGAGTTGGAATTTCACAAGCTAAGATTGGTTTAGACACTTGCTGAAATTTAAAGAAAAATTTACAAGTTGAAGTTAAACCGAGGTCATGTTTAACACTTGTTGAAATTTTAAGAAAAATTTACAAGTTGAAGTTAAACTGATGTCATGTTTAACACTTGTTGGAATTTTGAGAAAAATTTACAAGTTGAAGTTATGCCAAGGTTATGATTAAAGGAAGATTGGTTTAAACACTTGTTGAAATTTTGAGAAAAGTTTACAAGTTAAACCAAGGTTGTATTGAAAGAAGTACTCATATACTTGCCGAGATTACCATATTGTCAAGACTTGGAAGATATTTGAAGGTAGAAGTCTTGTTAAGTAAAAGTAAAGTGGCAGGTTTTATATAGCACTTGTGAAAATATTTTTTACAATGTTTTCAAGTGCTAAGCCGAGGCTAAGATAAACCGATTAGTGGGTACAACCGAGGTGTTACACCCCAAGGAGACTGCACAGTTAAGGTGTATTTTGAAGACATGCAAATTATTCCAAGTATAGAATCATACAAAAGTAAGAAAAAAGTACAAGGTACAGAGAAAAACATCAAAACAGACTACTCAGTGTCAGCGGCGGACTGTGTCTCAGCCCAGAAGACAGTTGGGAAGACTTCTCGGCAGCCTTTTCAGCCTTGAGCTCAGCATCGATCTCCTGTAGAGTTTGATTGAGGCTCTTCTCGGCGATTGGCACCTCGGAGTTTGTCTTCTGGGAGGAGGCATCCTTTGAGACCTCATCCTCCTCATCCTGAGTCAAGTCCAGGACTTGCTCATTCAGAGTTGAGGACTTGGTCCCAGCAACCTGGGCCTTTTCGGTCTCTTCGTCCTCAGCTTTCTCCTCGGACTCAGCATCGTCCTCAGATTGGCTTGGAGTTGGGGAGAATAGCAGGACGAGGTTGCTAGCATTCTTGAGAGGAGAGTCCTCAGGGACAGCCAACTCCTTCAAAGTAGCCATCCAACCAAGGTTGAAACCCTTGTTGCATGCCTGCTTTACTTGCTTCTTGTAATCTTCTTTGACGTTGGCTGCCCCCTCGGCATACGCTTTCTCATCCGCTGCCTTAATCTTGGCCTCCTTTGTGGCCAAAGTAGCAATGAGCTCGGCCTGGGCTTCGGTGTCTGTGCCGATGTTGAGTATGCCGAAGTCAGATGATGGTAGCAATCGGAACAGATAAGCAAAAAGCTTCGCCGGAGGGGAAGAACATGAGTGGTTACAGAGCTTTAGAGCTTGAAGCAATGGAAGATTTGAGAAAGTGAGAGTGAGAAAGCTTGCACGAAGACGAAGATGCAAAAGTGAAAAGACGGAGAGAGAGAAGTAATTTTGATCGAAATCACGAAATGGCGGCAAAATTGCAATCAATGTGCCCAGGGCGACGTGCTTGTCAGACGGCGCACACACGAGCGGTGCGACTTAGTGGCGTGTGTCAGGTACGGTCCAGTGGAGGAAAGACGCGTGGCTGAAACGGTTGAAATACTGTGCGTGATAGCTCATACGCGTGCTAGAACTCTTGGAGTTCTTGATTTAATGAAGCAAATACCTCGGCTAGAAGGACGGTTTCGGCTGAGAAACTTGAACGAACTTGGTTGTTGGTTCCAAAGTATTGATGAAAGAAGGCAACAGGTCTTGGTCATTTAGAGCTGACGAATGATAACCTCGGTAATGAAGGATAGAGCGAGCTTAGACGACGTGCTAAGTGGAAGAAATGATATATGTTCCATCACCTCAGGATGCCGAGGTAATAGAACCTAGGGGACTATTGTGGGGACATAATTTTTTAGTGACAAACACGTGGCCGAGGTGTCACCGAAGTGTTAGTCGGGGTGCCACGTGTCCTGGTCATAACGCCGAGGTGATCTCGGCTAGGCCGGGGTTATCTGCGAAGATACTGGAATCCGGGATAAGCGGATAAGGGACAAGAGTCCTAGAATGAGAGAAGACTTCAGTTTGGATAAAGAGAAGACTCCTAGAGAGTTTATCCCAATCCTACTGGGAGTCCAAGATTAGCAGTAATCCAAAGTCCATTGAAGCTAGGCTTCTATTGGGATTAAGTTTATGTTGGCTATAAAAGGGAGGCACCCTCATGGGTCTAAGTGATGCTTTTTATGTTTTGAATAGTGAGTTAAGCACTTTTGCTATCTTTGATAAATAACTGACTTCATCGTCGGAGTGCCCCCAGGTGGACGAACCACCGCCGGAATCTCTTTTTTCTGTGACAGGTTGTTCGGGTTTAATCTATTTTGCTAGTGTTCTCCAGCTGAGTGCTTTATTGGCAGTGTGGTCGGAAATCAACACATATACATATAACACTAATTTACAACAAATTCCACATCTCAAATATCACTCACATTTATTTTTAATTTTATATTTCATTGGAAATAAATAAATATGTATTATGTGTATATATATATATTAACTATGACTGAGGGTAGGGTTGTGCAAAATACTACCCAATCTGCTAAAACTGCCAAATCCTCACTGATTCATCTACTAACTGTGGATTAAATTTTGAAATTTATATTCGCCTTCAAAACCACTCCGTTATAGTTAATGCATACATTTTTTTAATCTCTAATGAAATATCAAAATAAAAATGAGTGTGAGAGAGATTAATGTGAAATTTGTTGCAAATTAGTAGTTATATTTATGAAAAATTAGTTTGTATTATGTATAAGAAATATATTATGCAACTTAATGTTATATATTATGCAAATAGTTGATAATTGTTTAAGAATATTCTTTAAATAAACTAGCAAATTGAAAACGCTCCAAACTGTCCAAACCATGATTTGATTATTTGCCAATCTGTTATTCACGGTTTGATTTATAATTTTACTCTCAAAACTGACCAAACTGCATCGCAGACACCCGTAGTAGAAGGGGATGATTTCATAGACGAATTATAAATTTGAAATTAATATCAAATCAACTCGCAATTAGCATGTGAATCGATGCAAATTAAACAATTTTAGCTAATTATGCAATATTTTGCATAAACTTACTCTCCAATTTGATCATTTTCACTCTATTCATGTAATGAAAGATTTTCATTTCTTATCTAATGATTATGAAAAATGAATGTAAAATTATAGTTATTTTAGCAATAATATTTGGTCAACACAAAATCCTTAGCCCGACTATGTCCAAATTACGTAGCACCAATAAAAGGAAAAAAAGACCCACGTGTTGCTTTGCTCTGTTCATCTACACCAACGGTCCTTTCTCCCTCTCTTCTCTCTTTCTCTTAAACAAACAGTGGTCTCTCCCCCCTTTCTTAGATATGAATTGTGAAGAAGAAAAGAAAATTGGAGAACTGATCTCTACACCATCGCTATCACTTCTCCGCCAACTACCGTGAACCACCTGTTGGAAAAAATAGATTTTTGGTGACTTTAATTAAATATTAAAGTGGGTCCCAACCATCTACTATGTTGGGTCCAAGTGGGTCTAGATACTTTGCAATGAGATCTTTACACCACAAAAAGAATGGCAAAAAACCATTGAGAATTGAATGAGGAATTGCCTCATGAAGTTAGCTTCATGAAAGAGATATTGTGATTAGTGTGTAACATCTATCCCACATTGATTGTAGAGGAATGCATTAAAGAGTATTTAAATCCTTTATTTTGGCTAAAGGGTGTGAACCCTTTGGGCATCCAAAATTTTCAACTTTTCGAAGGAAGGGAGTTATGGATGCTTCATAAGATGGGTTTGGGCCAAAACTATGGTCCAAGTTAGTTCTGCAAAAAGTGCCGTGCGTGCCACCCGCCTGCCCTCCCACCCGGTCTGGGTTCGTGGTTCGTGGTCTTTGGTCTTTGGGCTTGAGGCTTGAGGCTATAGGGCTTGGGCTTGGGTTGGTGGTCCACCAAACTCTATATATTTTTTTCCCAAACCTAGGGTTTGGTGTGGTTGCTATAGGATTATTATACATTTGTGTATAATATGTTTGTAACTCCTACAATATTGAAGAGGTTAGTGGTGCATTAGTGACCAACCATAAAGGCTGGAGGCTTCTCCTCTTTCCCCTATACATGTATAAATTGTGACATTTCCAGTCTTCCTGGGAACATTCTTGACCATGTTCGATTCTAGGTTAAGTAATGAGGCTTGTTTTGAATTAAATGTCCAATTGAGGGATTTTCTAAGGGTTAAGTTTAATTTCTAGAAACACAAAAAGTGATATTCTATTGTCTTTTTCAGAAATGGCAATTGTCACCAATGATGCTGTTGTTGCTACTGCTAATGTTGGTGGGGCTCTGAACCCCGGGGTAATTGACTTGCCAACCCCAATTGTGACATCTGTAGTCAACCCTGGTGTTACTCCAATTGTTCCGGGAGGACCACTTAGTCACCATGAGCACCTAGAGAAATTTGCTGGGGTGAACTTCAAGAGATGTCAGTAAAAGATGTTGTTCTACTTGACCACGTTAAACCTCGCAAAGGTTCTGAGCGAGGATCCTCCAGCCATGGCAGAGAATGAGCCAGACAGATAGAAAGTCATAGCCCTTGACACATGGAAGCAGACAAACTATCTTTGCCGGAACTACGTGTTCAACAGCTTGGCAGACTCACTTTATAGTTTATTTTGTGGCAAGAGCTCAACAAAAGAGTTATGGGAATCTCTAGACAAAAAGTACAGGACTGAGGATGCCCGGGCAAAGAAATTTATGGTTGGCCGATTCCTGGACTTTAAAATGGTAGATTCAAAAACTATGATAAGCCAAGTCTAGGAGTTCCAAGTGATCTTGCATAAAATTCATGTTGAGGGAATGCTTTTGAACGAGTCATTCCAAGTTACTATGATCATTGAGAAACTTCTCAATGGTTAGAAGGACTTCAAGAACTACTTGAAGCACAAGTGCAAGGAAATGCCAGTTGAAGACCTGATTGGCCAACTTCAAATTGAAGAGGATAATAGAAAGAAATGAAGGAGTACTTCCTCATTGAAGGCAAATGTCATTGAGCATGGTAGATCTTCTGGGGTGAGGAAGAAGCCCCCTGTGAACAAGGGCTCAAAGCTAGGGCCAAGGGGTGGTGTTGCAAAAAAGCCGGCATACAAGCTGCAGAAACTTGGTTATGAATTCTTAGGGAAGTGCTACAACTGTGGTAGCAAGGGGCATCGGGCTAGTGACTGCAGCAAGCAAAAGAAGCCATACAAGACCAAACCTCGTGCTCACATGGCAGCTATGCAAGAGCACTCCCATGACGAGGATAACATGCACTTGTCTGCCGTTGTCTATGAGGTAAATATGGTAGGTTCAAACCCAAGAGAATAGTGGATTGATAATGGGGCTACACGCCACATCTGCTCCGAGAAGAAACTGTTTACAACTTTCGAGCCGATTACAAACGGTGAGAAGTTATTCATGGGAAACTCTGCTACCTCGATTGTTGAGGGGAAAGGAAAGTGGTCCTGAAGTTGACCTTAGGAAAGGAGTTGACCTTGAACAAAGTCTTTTATGTTCTGGACATTCGTAAGAATCTTGTCTCAGGGTCTCTTCTCAACAAACATGGTTTTCACATGGTCTTTGAGTCCAACAAGGTCGTTCTGACCAAGAGGAGAGTGCATGTGGGTGGGGGTTATATGTTAGGGGGTATGTTTAAACTCAATATAATGACTGTTATCCCAAAGATGAATAAAGATGCATCTTATTCTGCTTACATGCTTGAGTCTTCCAATTTATGGCATGGTAGACTAGGACATGTGAACTTTGAATCTTTACGTAAATTAATCAAGTTAGATCACATACCATCTTTTAAGATTAATCCAAAACACAAGTGTGAAACTTGTGTTGAAGCGAAGTTGACAAAATCTTCGTTTCATTCTATTGAAAAGAAGTTCAGAGCCATTGGACTTAGTGCATAGTGATGTGTGACTTAAAGTTGATACAATCACGTGGCGGTAATAAGTACTTCATCACTTTTGTTGATGATTGCACCAAGTATTATTATGTCCATTTGCTCAAAAGCAAAGATGAGGTTATTGAAAAGTTTGTTCTTTATAAGAATGAAGTTGAGAATCAATTAGGCCGCAAGATTAAGGCTTTAAGAAGTGATCGTGGTAGTGAGTATGAATCACCGTTTATTAAGATTTGTGCTAAATCTGGGATTATCCACCAATCCACGATGCCTTATTCTCCTCAGTCAAATGGGATTGCTGAGCAGAAGAATAAGACGCTCAAGGAAATGATGAATGCAATGTGGATAAGTTCTGGATTGTTACAGAACATGTGGGGGGAAGCAATTCTCTTCACAAATTATATTCTGAATAAAGTATCTCGGAAAAAGGTGGACAAGACCTCGTATAAGTTATGGAAAGGCGTTAAGCCTTCTTAGAAATTCTTACAAATATGGGGATGTCTTGCAAAAGTGGCAATACCTACACCCAAATGGGTTAGGATAGGCCCGAAATCCGTGGATTGTGTATTCATTGGTTATGCACATAATAGTAGTGCATATCAGTTTCTTGTACATAAGTCTAAAATTTCAAACATACACAGGAATACCATTATGGAGTCAAGGAATGCATGTTTCTTTGAAGACATTTTTCCTTGCCGAACCCAAGAAGGGGTTCCGAGGTCTTTGGAGCAATTTGATGAGCTTGCTAGTGATGATGATCATTTTGATGATCAAGTTGAGGATCAAGGTGATGATCAAATTGAGGTTTAGATGAGCCTAAAAGGAGTAAAAGGGCTAGGATATCCAAGTCTTTTGGTCCAGACTTCTTGACTTATATGGTTGAGAACGAACCTTAAACTTTCCACGAAGCTGTGACTTCTCCTGAGAGTCCTTTATGGAAAAAAGTGATCAAAAGTGAGGTTGACTCCATCTTACAAAACCACACCTGGGAGTTGGTGGATTTACCTCCAGGTAGTAAGCCTTTAGGCTACAAGTGGATTTTTAAAAGAAAGATGAAGGTTGATGGGTCAATTGATAAGTATAAGGCTAGGCTCGTTATCAAAGGGTACAGGCAACGAGAAGGCCTGGATTACTTTGATACGTACTCACCTGTAACTAGGATAACATCCATTCGTATGGTGATTGTGATAGCAGCTTTGCACGATTTGGAGATACACCAGATGGATGCAAAGATAGCTTTCTTAAATGGGGATTTGAATGAAGAAATCTACATGGAGCAACCTAAAGGGTTTTCAGCTCTAGGGCAAAGCAAAAAAGTCTGTAAACTTGTCAAATCATTGTATGGTTTGAAACAAGCGCCTAAACAATGGCATGAGAAGTTTGACAACGTAATGTTGTCAAGTGAGTTTAGAATCAACGAATGTGACAAGTGTGTTTATGTCAAAGACACTGACAGAACTACCAAGAAGTTGTTAAACTCTAAGTTTGACATGAAGGATATGGGCATTGCAGATGTTATTCTGAGAATTAAGATTACTAGAACATTTTGCGAAATTGTACTTTCTCAGTATCATTATGTTGATAAGATACTTGAGAAGTTTAATGGATCAAATACGAGTGTGTCATCGACACCTGTAGACTTAAGTCTACATTTTACCAAGAATAATAAAGAGAGTGTCTCTCAGTTAGAATATTCTCGGGTAATTGGAAGTTTGATGTATCTGATGAGTTGTACTAGGCCGGATATAGCCTACTCGGTTAGTAGACTTAGTAGATACATGAGTAATCCAGATGCTACTCATTGGAAGGGCATTATGTGGTGCTAAGGTATTTACGCTATACTCGGGATTATGGGATGCATTATACTCGATATCTAGTGGTGCTAGAAGGCTATAGTGACGTGAATTGGATATCAGATATAAAGGACTCAAAGTCCACTAGTGGATATGTGTTCACTCTTGGTGGGGTAGCCGTGTCTTAGAAATCTTCCAAGCAAACGTGTATACCTAGATCAACGATAGAATCAAAGTTTATTACTTTAGATAAAGCAACGGAAGAAGCTGAATGGCTTCGCTATTTATTCAAAATATTCCATGGTCTAAACCTGTGCCAGCTATTTGTATTCATTGTGATGGTTAATCTGTAATTGGTAGGGCGCAGAGTAATATGTATAATGGAAAGTCTAAACATATCCGTCGTAGACATAATTCCATACGACAACTACTCTTGAATGGAGTTGTCTATCGATTATGTAAAGTCTAAGGACAACATTGTGGATCCGCTAACCAAAGGGTTAAATTGAGTGTTAGTCGAGACGTCGCCAAAATGAATGGGGCTGAGGCCTTTGGAAGTTACCGGAATGGAAACCCAACTTAGTTGACTGGAGATCCCAAGATCTAGGTTCAATGGGACAACCTAATTGCGTGTAACAATGGTATGTACTGTGGGGGTAAAACCCTCCAGCTATTCATTTAAGCAGTGATACCTGTGGGGGTGAAGGTTAAGCAAAGCTTTTATTGACTCTTATGTGTTGAAGATTCAAACAGGGTATAGTAGGATACTTTGAAGAGTCACCTATGTGAGTGTGAAGTGGGGCCGTTTCTAGAAGAATTAGGAAGGCCAAAATTTTTTGAAACCACTCGTTGAACCAAGCTAGTGCTCAGGGCCATACAGGGCACACCAGTGAGAACAGAATGGCAGTATGAGTAATTCCCGTGTGAGATCTATTGTCTCAGTTTACATAAATGACAGAGTAGTTCAAGATGTCATATTCACTGATCAACTAGTAAACTCGATAGGTTTTCACTGGGAGAGGTTCAAAGCCAAAAGCTACCTTCTCTAATGTCAGGGTTAGTCCGTTGTACTCTCTTTCTGAGTCATTATTGTTGAACAATGTCTGTTTGTTGAGTCATTTAGTCAATTTTTATTCATGTGGGGGATTGTTAGAAAAAATGGGTTTTTGGTGACTTTAATTAAATATTAAAGTGAGTCCCAACCATTTATTGTGTTGGGTCCAAGTGGGTCTAGATACTTTACAATGAGATCTTTACACCACAAAAAGAATGGCATAAAACTATTGAGAATTGAATGAGAAATTACCTCATGAAGTTAGCTTCATGAAAGAGATATTGGGATGAGTGTGTAATATCTATCCCACATTGATTGTAGAGGAATGCATTAAAGAGTATTTAAATTCTTTTTTTTTTTTTGGCTAAAGGGTGTGAGCCCTTTGGGCATCCAAAATTTTCAACTTTCCGAAGGAATGGAGTTATGGATGCTTCATAAGAGGGGCTTGGGCCAAAACTATGGTCCAAGTTGGTTTTGCAAAAAGTGTCACATACGCGCGCGCGCCGCCCGCTTGCTCGGTTTGGGTCCGTGGTCCTTGGGTTTGAGGCTTGGGCTTGAAGCTATAGGGTTTGGGTTGGTGGTCCACCAAACTCTATATATTTTTTCCCAGACCTAGGGTTTGGTGTGGCTGTTGCAGGATTATTATACATTTGTGTATAATATGTTTGTAACTCCTGCAATATTGCAGAGGTTAATGGTGCATTAGAGATTAGCCATAAAGGCTGGAGGCTCAATATAGAAAATTTTTGCTTCCATTTTACAAGTCAGTTTGCTAGAAAGTTCCTACAGTAAGAGAGTGCTGCCATGGTTTTGTTCGCTAAGCTAGACAGAGAGTGATTTTGCCGTAGCTGGTTTTTGACTGTTGTATCTGTCACGACCCAAACCCGCCCCTATAGGTTTAGCACCGTAACCGGCCAGTAATTCGTAGATTACCAAAGGCCTCTGTACAGACTAGCAAATAATAAGGGGCTGCGGAAGCAATAATACAAGATAGACAAGGTCCAATAAGTTGTGATAACGTACATGAGACAAAGGATTTAAAACTTATTTATATATAATGTAGACATGCCAGTCTAGATACATAATATTTACAAAGTGTACAACCCAAGATCTGCCCTTACAAGTATATACATAGAGACTAGCATGGTATCAAAAACAGCCATGGCATTAGACTTCAATCGGGACCTCCTCGGGAGGCACAACGGTTGGCTGACAAAATGGTACAGAAGGCCGTCAACTCTGGCCCTGGTCATGTGCCGGCTCACCTACATACATAATAGTAACTGTGAGCGAAAGCTCAGTGAATAATAACAGAGTAAAGGGGTTTCAATGAATGAGTCCGTACAGATTCAAAAATCATAATTCAGTTCTTGTTAAAACCATATTTATCCGGATCATACTCAGAAATCATAAATCATGCATAATCATACGTGATACATTCTTTAGCTCTCACAGATACAGTTGACCCATAAAGGGACGGCCATAAAGGCTAACAGTTGACCCATAAGGGACGGCCATAAAGGCAAACAGTTGACTCACATGCATTGAGGCGATACAGTTGGCTCATGAGACGTACAGTTGGCCCATAAAGGGACGTAAGGATCCATAAACAGTTGGCTCATGAGACATACAGTTGGCCCATAAAGGGACGAAACAGAACATATTTGAGGCTAAGAATGTCACGAATACATTTCAGAAAAACATTGGACAACCATTCATTCGTACAGAAATATCATTTCAGAAAACAGATCTTGTTTCATCACACAGAAAGTAGATGTAGTTTGAACATAACTTTACTAAGTTATTACTCATAGTTGATCTCGAATCAGACAGACGAAGCAGATAGGTCAAACAGGACGCGGCACGTGACCTACATAGCACATAACAAATACATACTTGAAACACACGTTCTAATTATACAAAACTTATGTCGTTGGTTCTTAGTGTGTTTCTACCCTTTAATCCTCACTATAGAGTCTTAATCATGGCCTAGGAATGCCTAGGATAGAATGAGGATGCAAAAATGCCTTAGAAAATATTTTGCAAAACTTGCTGAAAACAGCGGTCTCGCTCGAGCGTGGCTTTCTTCGCTCGAGCGAGCTTGTCAAAATAGATGGGTCGCTCGAGCATAGACTCCTTCGCTCGAGCGGTCTGTAAAAATGCAAAAGTTTTGGTTGTTGGAATTTTGCGCGCGATGCTCGCTCGATGCTTGCTTGAGCATGAGACACAGCTCTTCGCTCGAGCGTAGGTCTCGTCGCTCGAGCGTGCGTCTGCGTGCACCAAAAACCTAAGAGCTTGCAATTCACGCTCGAGCCACAATTCCTTCGCTCGAGCGGAGCTCAGAACAAACGATGGTTGCTCGAGCGTGGAATCCTTCGCTCGAGCGAGGAAGCCAAATTCTGGAATTTCCAGATTTGCCTCCCAAGCTCAACCCAAGTATTCAACAGCTCGAAACTCAACCTCTTGGGCTCATTTTTTTTTGGAAAAAAACACTTTAAACTCATAGTATAACATGTTTTGAAGATCAATTTGAGAAATCAAAGCCCAAGGGTGAGTCAATTAATTACAAATTCAAATAAAACTCCAAGAACATGGTATGTATGTAACATGCAAGTGTTCCAATGAATCCAAAGCTCCAAAATATAACCAAATGCAAGTTTAAACTCAAATTCATGATGAATTAATGGATCATAACTAGAACATAGTCTTGCATGTAAGAATTTCCATGAAAA
The DNA here is from genome assembly GCA_030407325.1 of Camellia japonica. Lineage (NCBI taxonomy): Eukaryota > Viridiplantae > Streptophyta > Magnoliopsida > Ericales > Theaceae > Camellia > Camellia japonica. The sequence continues at coordinate 161,225,101 of JAPPVO010000032.1, forward strand.
ACTTCAAATTGTTATGATATGATCATGCATGCATGAACCAAGCTTAAATTCAACATGTTTAAACTAATTCTTGACTTTAATCTTCTATTCTATCATGAATTATGTAAGATACAACTTAAATGCAAGTTCAAAGAGATGGTCCTCCTACCTTAGTTCTTCAATTCCAAGTCTAGAAGGTCAAGTATGCACAAAATTCTTCAAATCTCCTAAGTTCCCTAAGCAATTCTTGTTTAAATCAAGGTTCTCTACTCTCTTCCTCTTGCTCACGTTTTGGTCTCTAGAGGAGATGGAATTGATGCACTAAGTGATACAAGATCAAAACATGGCCTAGATTTGTCCACTAAGTGGCAATAAGGTAAATAATTCAAGTTGATGTAACTTAACATTATTTAAGCTGATTTAGCCATACCAAATCAAATTTAAATTAAATATACCATAAAATCCCATAAATTCTAACTAGCACATAACACTAATCAATTTCGAAATCGGGCGCCGCTAAGGCTTTCAATTCACAGTTCAAAGTCAAAACATGAATAGATAAATTTTATGGCAAACAAATAGAAACACAGAATTAATGCAACGCATATGCAAATTAATCCCAGATTCCTCCTAAATTACTATTAGGCATAATTAATCGTGGTTTAGCATTAATCGGAGGTCGGGGTTATTACAGTATCCTAGGAGACAGACACTAGAATTCCTCAAGCACTCAACCCGTGAGGCGGCAAAAATCTGTTTTATGGAAACTGCTACCGTGCAAGCTTCGGTGTGCTTTTTTTACCATTTTATTGTATTGTGTATTTATGTTGTAATTTAGTCCTAATTCTCAACATGTATTCTTGGTATATAATTTTAATTTATTCGTGAATCTATTTATTTAATTTCACAATTTGGACAACACCACCTATCCTCTTTCATGAACCTCGTCGATGCTGTTGTAGATCGCGAGTCATTGCATTAGACTGAGAAGCAAGAATGATAGGAAATGGTGGGTTTAAAAGCACCATTTTCACTCTTTTTCTTTAAAACTCTAGTGATCAAAACCCACAAGACCTCTATTTTGACACAAACTCCACATCTTTTAACCTACATTCTTCCATACACACACACACACAAAAACTACCTTTTTTCTTTCTGCTCTAGCCTAGTTTGTAAAAGCAGAACCACTACTCTCAACTGAACTTAGCAAGAAAACAGAGATGGGTTGTGTTGCCTCTAAAATGAGGATTTCATCATCTAAAATAATTTAAATTGAAAGAAATATTTTATCCACAATTTTGATAGTTGCATCCACACCACTCTGTTTTCTGATTCTTCTATTAATCTCTTGGCTCTTGCTCAGGAAAATAGAGGTAAAAGGGGTTGAGAGAGAGAGAGAGAGAGAGAGAGAGAGAGAGAGAGAGAGAGGTGGTCGGTGGCGGATGGTCGTTGTGTTGGAAAATAATCAGCTTGTTTGGTTTTGAAACTTAGGATTCACTTTTCAAAACATTTAAATTTTTTATTTTTTGTATTTTTTTATTTTCACTGAATTTTTGAAATATTTTTAGTAATTTTTTTAATTTTTAGATACACCTAACATAAATATACTTAAAAAGTGTAATATTTGTGAAAAAAAATCTTTAAAAAATTTACAAAATACCAAAAATATAACCAAAAAAAAAAAAACTCAATATATTTTTTGTATTCTTGTGTATTTATTGATTTTTTTACAAATATTTTACTTTTTAAATACATCTAAGTAAGGTACATCTAAAAAAGTAAAAAAAGTTACTTAAAATTTTTAAAATATTCACTAAAAATTAAAAAAAAAAATAAAAAATAAAAAAACTCAATTTTTAGAAAATTGAAACCAAACACAGTGAATGATTTTTCGACAACTTTAATTCGAAATTAAAGTGGGACCGAACCGTTGGTTGAAGTGGGTCCGAGTGGTTTTGTGTTTTCTTAATTAAGAAGATTATAATATAAAAATGATGAGCCAAAACCATTGAGTTATGAATGAAAATTGTCTCATAAAGTGGACATCAATAAAGTTAGCCTTAGATTTGAACTTAGTCTTGGTTTGGATTGGGCCTAGGCTTGTGCATATGCTAGGTTTGGTCTTAGACTTGGACTTGGACTTGGACTTGGACTTGTACTTAATCTTAAGCTTGGGTTGAACTGTACTGTGTTGGGCTTAGATTGTGCATGTGTTTGAGATTGGACTTTGAGCGTCACGTGAGCGTCACGTGCTCGTCACATAGATCGATTTCGTCACATGGATCTGTTGGGGATCGGGGGCACACCAAGAACACAAACAAACAATAACACAAGAGTTTTAACGTGGTTTGGCAATCCAGCCTACGTCCACGGGAGCAATAACACTATCTATTAACAAGAGGAGGATTACACACTCAACTCACACTCTCTCTCTATATAGCTTACTCTCTCTCACTTTGATAACACAGAGTATACACTGCCCTTCACATGTATTGCTCTCCTGTCTGTGTGTACCTTGCTTTCTCTTCACTATCTCTATTTATACACTAAAGAGACAGTGGAGAGGTTTGGATGGCCTTGCATATGACCAGCTATTCTTCACCCCTTTAGTGAGTTGGGTGCTACCGCACCACGTGGATAGTGGGTTGGTGCCACCCTTACAATGGGTTGATATCCAACAAATCACCCCCTCAACCCATGTGAGGTGATCCATAATAGCACCCCCTATTTGGAGTGCCCCGCACCCTCTCACTGGGGTGCTATGCAAAGCTTACTTTGTAATTCTTTGTGATTGCATCTCTCCCTTCCATGCAGTCTTGGAGAGATCGCAATATGTCTCTAATTTAGGAGCAAAAGAAACTCTTTTCTTCCCTAGGGCATGCTTTGCTGCATTGGTCTCTTTGCTCTGAGCTTTCTTTAAAATTGGTTGCAATGGCTCCATTTTGTGCACTTTCGAACTGTCTCCATGCGTTCTTGTACACTTTGGTTGCCATGTCTGCTGAGCCCTATGTCTTTTCGCTGCATGTCTTGTACTTCTTGCCCGGTAAGTGACAGTAGCTCCTTCTGTCATAACCTCTTCAACAAGTCTGTACAGATTTCCCTCTAGCCGTCCATGTAGCATCACCGTATCTCCATGGATAACTTTGAGATTTCCTTTACTAGATGAGAAGCTATAACCCTTCAAGTCTAGCATACTTAAGGAAATTAGATTCTTCTTCAGTCTCGGCACGTGTCGGACTCATCCAACTTGAAATTTTCTCCATCTTCCATTCGGAGTCGTACTATTCCTATGTTGTGGTAGCCGAATAAAAGCAGACGCAGATAGGCAGTGTATATTTTCCCAATCGGTGTATAGTATGCATTCGGCCCCGCCCCTGATGTTTCATATGCCGAATAAGTTGAGCAGGGGGCCGATTAAAAGTTGGAATACGGCATAATGGGGGGGGGGCGAGTGCATAAGTACATGACAGATCAAGAGCGGGTCCTGCCTAGAAGTCCAAGAGCGTACATAAATAGAAGAATGACGAACAAGAAGAGGTATGTGAGAATTAGTACGCTTAACTTAAGACACACGCAATCTAGAGAGCATACACTGACTTATCTGTCGGAGTGCTAATTCCGGCACCCCCGATCGGAGTGTTCGTTCTTTTTCAGGCTACCAGCTGAGGATCTCGAGCATCCCATTGGATCCAAAGAGTATTTATAAACTACCTTCCCCACAATTGGTGCCGTCTGTGGGAATACTCAACTACATCCATGGCGAGCGCAACGGAAGATCCTCCGATAATCGCTGATGAAACTACACAGAGAGATGATCTCACCCCAACAAACATACTGGGACCAGAGACTATCGCTGCAAGATGCACCTTGAACTTCGACTCACCCTCGACTTCAGCGCATGAGACAATGCAAGCGATCATGGAACAAGCAAAGCAAAACGAACAGATGTTGGAGAACATGATCGCTGAGAACGAACGTCTCCATCAGGATTTGGCCTTGGAAGTGGCGAAGTCCAAACAAGTTGTACGCCAAGATCCGGAACGACCTCTGAAGAACGACCTCGAGCCCGACAACAAGACACTGACAGCAACACCGACTCATTATCCTCGGAGCCCAAGAAGAAGGGACAACTCGAAACTACCAATTCCTCTGAAGAGAGTCCACGTATAAGGTATAAGCGAAGACGAAATGGTTCAGACGAAGAGGACCAGCACGATCCCTTTGTGCGACGGATCGCAAAGGCAATACTACCCAAGAAGTTCAAAGCCCCGTCGTTCACCTTGTACGAAGGGAAATCGGATCCCACGGATCATATCCGTCACTATAAGCAAGCCATGGCATTGCATGCAGTCGACGAAGCTCTCATGTGCAGAATATTTCTGTAACAACCCTATCACGTATAATGATTAGTACTTGATTAATTAAGAGGATTTGAAATTTAATTGCCGAGTATTATGATTTAACCTGGGATTCACGAAAATTATGGAGATTGATTCATATATGATTCTATTAAAGATTTATTTTGAAATTAGAAATTAAGGGTCCAAATGGCTTAAGGAAGTGAGGTTAGGAAGTTAAATCAATTTAATCTTAATTACAGACCCATTTGAGAGTTTAATTAAATATTCGATTCAGTTTAGTAAAATTGAGATTCAGTTAATTAGATCCGAATTGGAGAAAATTAAGTTAATTAAATTATAAAGATTGAGAATTGTGATTATTACAAATTAAATTTATTTTTGTGGTGTCCAATTTGAATATGTAACTTAAGTGACGGAAATTTGGAGCCTTTCGGGAGTTTGATTAAATCTGATTCGGATTGATAAAATTAAATAAAATTAATTAGGCCTTAATGGAAGTCAAATTAAACTAATTAAATTGTGTGGGATTTGTAATTAGTTATGATTAATTAATTATGTGCTAACCCAGATTTATTAAGACTAAGTGTTGCTTAATTAAAATTAATCCCAAGCATAAATTGCCTTATGGAATAAATTAGAATTATGGGTGTAGGTGCGGGTGCATTGAGAAATTTAGGTGGGTGTACTGAGAAATCTGGTTGTGATGTGTATGTGCGTACGTGTAAGGTGAAGGCAGCAGATAATATTTATATACATATATTAATATATGAGTTCAAGAAAGTGTATAGCTTCATTAGGTTCAAAACAACATTTAAAGGAGAAAAAAAAAGGGGGGAGGAAGAATAGTCGAGAGAGAGTGTGTGGGTTTGTGTGTGTGTAGACTGCTAGGAACAAAGGAAAGAAAGAAAATCTAACTAAAGGAAGAAAGGCCAGGAAGAAAAGCAAGAAAAGTTCAAGAAAATTTAAAGGAAGGCTCAAGTTTTTGGTAGGAACCCAAGGAGAATTAGAAGGGATTCAACAAAGGTATGGAATTTATGTTAAATGTGTAGAATCTTTACATTATACTCGAAATTAAGGATGAAATTGGAATCAATAGCAAGAAGATGAAGAAAAATTAGCTTAAGTATAAGATTATGGAAATTAAATTGAAATGGGTTACATGCATGCGGATGGTTATGGAAATTAAATTAGAAATTAATTGTTGGGGGTTTAATGTTGTGATTAAATATTTGAGTTTGATTTTCTTCATCCTTCACATATTTGAAGTTTATCATTACATGCATTGTAAATTTTCAAGATTTTAGAATTTAATTCATATTTTAAAGTTTATGAGCTTGAGATTAAATTGTGATATAAATTAAGAAGTCAAATTATAAATTGAGCTTGATAATGGAAAATTGGTTGGATTTGATAAGTGTTTTATACATGCATCATGGATTTTGAGGAATTTAAGGTAAACAATTTCATGTTTTGAAGAGAAGAAGGAAGAAATTTTTATAAGAAAAATTAAGTTTATGGAAATTTGGGGGTTAATCCTAAAGTTAGACAAGTTCTTGATTTTACTATGAAAGATAGGAATTGGTTTGATTTTAATTTAAAAGTTTTATTCAAATTAAAGAGTATGAGTTTATGGAAAATTAAACATTGATTTAATTTTGAATATAGAAAATTAATTAGTTTTGATCTTAATGTCATACATGCAAATACTTTCCTAAGAGTCATATAACTTCAATTTCATGTACATTAAAAGGAATTAGTAAAATGGTGTAGAAATTGAATTAGATCCAAAATCATAGAAGTTAATTTGAAAATAACCATTTTGGGTTTGAATTTATTTGTCTTATATGAAATAGAGTTTCAATCACACATGCATCATGAATTTGCAAGAGTTTTGGGAGTCTAATTCATGTTTTAAAATTTGTGGGTTTGATGGGGAGAAAATGAGTTAAAACTAAATTTGGACAAGTGGAGCATGATTCTGAATAAATGATTTCTAGTCGAGAGTGTTTACTAAATTATACAATGATTCTCCATTTTTGTGTACCAAAAATACATGTTTTGAGGTTTTGAATACCAAATTTGAATTTAAATTGCAATTCTGGAAATTCCAGAATTTATACCATCCGCTCGAGTGAGGAAAGTCTCACTCGAGCGTGAAAATCGAGCTCCTAGAAGTTTTTCAAATTTTACAGTCCGCTCGAGCGACCAAAGTGGTGCTCGAGCGGAGACCCTATTTTCAGCATATTTTGAAAAGTTGTATTTAGTTCACATTTTTATTCTCATCTCTTTCCAAAGCATTCTAGAAATGATTTATGACTCAATAAAGATTAATAAGCTACCAATCAACATAAATTAGTTAGTTAAAGAATGAATCATTAATCTAGTGGTAATTATTTAAGAAGCCAAGTAAAAGATCAATCTATTTGGAAAAGAATGACTTAGTAATGAAAAAATATGTGAAATAAGAACCCGGTTTATTTAAATGAGAAAGAATAAGCGTAGTAGAAGTTTGGACTATTTAGACGGAAAAAGACAAGAAAAGTCAAGCTTGATCAAGAAATTGATATTGTATTTCAATGTGTATGTGTTATGTGCTTGTGTAGGTCACGCGCCATTGTCTGCCTGATTTATCTGATATGTCCAGCCTGTCTGATTTGCTTCTGCAGTTATCTGTGAGTAATAACTTAGTAAAGTTATGTTCAACTGTATTTATTTTCTGTGTGATAAAATAAGATCTGTTTTCTAAAGTGGTATGTTTTGTACAATGAATGATTGTCCAATTTTTGATATGTATTCGTGACATCCTTAGCATCATGTGATATCTGTGGCTGTTACCAGGTATCGGAGGTTCCTTTATGGAACTTAATCTGTCTGCACTCTGTTACTTGTACCAGAGGCTCCGTCATGGGAGCTCAGCATATCTGTTCTCTGTTACTCGGATCCGGAGGTTCCTTTATGGAACTGGTTATTCGTAACCCTTACGTGTCTGTATCTGTTCTGTATCTGCTCTGTTAATGCTAATGGATGTATCACGCATGCTTAAGCATGACTTATGATTTCTATATATGATCTGGAGAAATTATGAATTTGATACGAAACTGAATTATGATTTCTGAATCTGTACGGACTCATTCATTGAAACCCTTTACTCTGTTATTATTCACTGGGCTCTAACTCACTGTATTATTTATGTATGTAGGTGATCAGGCGCATGACCAGGCTTAGAGGCATCTGCCTAGAATCCGTTTTGTTAGTCAACCTATGTGCCTCCCGTGGAGGTTCCGGATATATCAAGTGATTATCGCTATATGATTTAAAGTTCAAGTTATGTTTTCTTGTTTGGTTAAACAAGTCTTGTGTATTTTGAAAAAGAGGCTAAGTCCTTTTTGTCTAATCTGTATATATATTATGACATAGGGGTATGCGTATATATGTATACAAAAAGGTTAAAATTTTTCTGTTTCATATAAGTTTGCACAGCTCAATGGACGTTGTATATTTGTTATTTGCTTCTGCTAGCCCCTAATATTATGTTAATTTGTCTCAAAGGCCTTCGGTAATCCCAGGATTACTAGCCGGTTACGATGCTAAACCTATAGGGGCAGGTTTGGGTCGTGACAATTTTCGAGTAGTTTGGGATCGTTGGCAGTTAGATGGTATTATAAGTTGGAGCCGGCGTCGATTAAGAGTTTCCATCAATTACAAAAATCCTTCAGGCAAGATTCATCACCAACGAGGTCCAGCCGAAACAAGCCGGCTCTCTCTGGGCAATGCAGATCCAGCCAAGAGAAACACTAAGCGGGAGTGCTTTAATCTTGTTGATGATGCTTGCAACGACTCCATGGCCATCACCGCCTTTAAAATGGGTTTGCATCCTGACAGTGCTCTCCGCAATTCCTTGACTAGAAGGCCCCCCAAAACAGTCTGGTCGTTGATGAAGAAAGTTGAGGAATACTGCAAAGTGGAAGACGACGCCTTGCGGGTTAAAGCCGGGAACAAGGCCGACAAGACGGCCCGTCCTGAAATTGTTCAGCCGGCAAACTCTGTGTCACCTCGGAGTCCCGAACCACGGCATCGGGCTAAACGAGAAAAAAGACGGGATTCACGCTGATCAAATGACCAATGTTCCCACCGAGCTAGCGAACAACTTCAAGTAGATAGCAAGCTCACAAGGCGCGCTGACAAGAAGTATACGGAGTTGTTGGAGCCGATCAGTGTGGTTTTGTCTAAAGTCCAACATCTTCCATTCTTCAAATGGCCACCCAAAATGGTAGGACCTCCCGACACGAGACGATGAGATAGGCGGTGCGAGTATCACAAAGACCACGGCCATGATACTGAGAGTTGTTATGCATTGAAGGATCACTTGGAGGAATTGGTACAAGATGGTCGGTTACAACAATACGTCCGAAAAGGCAACTCAACCAAAGCAATAGCCTTAACGCAGGATTCACCTCCACTTGGCGTGATCCATATGATATACAGCCTACCAGCGGCATCCGCGGTGCATACGATTCAATCGCGTCCCAACCCTCAAAATCAACTCACACTGGCTAAACGACCCTATGAAGCTGCGAGCATTGCCTTCGATGATTCAGATTTGGCCGGAGTGACACTTCCTCACATCGATCCTTTGGTAATCGAGTTACGCGTAAACCGATTCACCGTTGAGCGCGTACTCATTGATCTTGGGAGCACATCAGAAGTTATGTATTATAAGACATTCACCAAACTCGGCTTCACCAAATCGGATCTTTCTCCAGCTCCTTATCCATTATTCGGCTTCAACGCCAATCCAGAGTACCCGTTAGGCAAAGTCACGCTACCAGTTTGAGCAGGCTCGCGGACAGTGGATGTGGAATTCTTGGTTATCATGCTGCCCTTGCCATATAACCTCATCATGGGCCGAACTTGGCTGCACACCATGCAGGCCGTGCCGAGCACCTATCATCAATTGCTTCGTTTCCCTACTGAACAAGGCGTTGAACAAATCTGTGGTTCACAGAAATCGGCACAAGCATGTTATCTCCTTGCCACAAAGACACCAAGAGAGCTAGAAGTGAATTCTATTGAGGTGCTGGATCGAGAGAGCCTTGACGATGTTGGATGGCTTCCAAGCGAAAAGGCCACGGAAACCCTGGATCAAGTTGAAATTGTCGGGAATCTTGACAGGTTCTTCATGATTGGTGCCTCCCTGAATGAAGTCGACAGACAGCAGCTAATTACCTTCTTACTGGGCAACCTTGACGTATTTGCCTAGTCTCCGTATGAGATGCCGGGGGTAGATCCATCTGTCTCTCAGCATCGTTTGAATGTCGACCCCAAATGTAAGCTGATTATACAGAAAAGCCGACGATCAGCCGCAGAGCACATTGCCGCCGTTGTTGAAGAGGTTGACCGGTTGCTTGACGCTAGAGCTATCACGGAAGTGACCTACCCTACATGGCTCTCGAACACTGTGGTTGTGAAGAAGAAAAATGGGACTTGGTGTGTCTGCGTTGATTTCACCGACCTAAACAAAAGCTTGCCCCAAGGATTTTCCCCTACCCAGAATTGACCAACTTGTAGATGCTACGGCACGTCACCAATGTATGAGCTTCCTTGATGCCTACAGAGGCTACCATCAAATTGCCATGCATCCGGAGGATCAAGACAAAACTGCATTCCTCACCCCAAGAGGAAGCTATTGCTATAAGGTTATGCCTTTTGGTCTGAAGAATGCAGAGGCAACTTACCAAAGGCTAGTCACTACCATGTTCAAGGAGCAACTCGGCCACACTATGGAAGTTTACATTGACGATATGGTGGTCAAGTCCAAAGAAGAGCAAACTCATCTAGCCAATTTGGAAGAGACATTCGGCATTCTACGCAAATACAGAATGAAGCTGAACGCTTCCAAATGTGCGTTTGGGATCGGCTCTGGCAAATTCTTGGGTTACATTGTCAACCACCGAGGAATCGAAGCCAATCCGAGGCAAATCACCGCAATCCTGGAACTCGGCTCCCCTCGATCGGTCAAGGAGGTTCAGAAGTTGATGGGAATGGCCGCCACACTCAACAGGTTCATCAGTTGTTCCACGGACCGCTACCGACAATTCTTTCTGACATTACGGCAGGGTAAAGCTTGTGAATAGACCTCCGAGTGTGAAGCCGCTTTTAATGGTCTGAAGGCTTATCTCCGATCTGCTCCACTTTTGACAACACCATTGGCAAGCGACCCGCTCATTTTATATCTGGCCGTCTCCGACCGGGCTGTCAGCGCCGTATTGTTGAAGGAAGAGCTTGGAGAGCAACGACCAGTGTATTATGTGAGCAAGGCAATGGTTGACGCCGAAACCCGTTACCTTCCACTGGAAAAACTCATCCTAGCCCTAGTCATGGCGGCAAGAAAACTGATGCATTACTTCCAGGGGCATAGCATCGGGGTACTAACAGATTACCCCCTCCGATCAGTACTACGTAGTGCAGAAGCATCAGGGCGCGTTTCGAAATGGGCCCTCGAACTCGGCCAGTACGATATTCAATTTCTACCTAGAACCTCAATCAAGGGGCAAGTGCTTGTTGATTTTGTAGCCGAATTCACAGGGGGTGTTGCCGACTTCAAGATTGACCAAACTCAACCCAAGCCGAATTGGAGAATTTATGTGAGGGACATTTGGCAACTATTTTGTGACAGGTCATCCAATCAACGGGGCAATGGAACCGGAGTAGTAATCATGGCTCCCGATGGCGTAATAATTGAGCAGGCCGTTAAACTCGGCTTCGAAGCATCAAATAACGAGGCTGAATACGAAGCTCTTCTAACCGGTTTACGGAATGCACATCTTCTGGGTGCTCGGCATTTGCTTGTATTTTGCAATTCAAAACTGGTGATCAATCAGCTAAAGAGGGAGTACGCGGCCAAAAATGACCGTATGGCGGCTTACATGAAAACGGCTAACTCCTTGCTGGCAAAATTTGACCATCATGAATAGAATCAAATAACACGTGATCAGAACACACATGTAGATGCCCTGGCTTGCCTAGCCTCCACCATTAACTTAGAGTTTAAACGGACCATCGAAATAGGTTTCATCCTGAGCCGAGCATTGGCCCTTCGGAGGAAGTCCAGGTCAATGTCATAGAGTTAGGATCGAGTTGGATGGACCCCATTGTTGCATTCTTGTCTTCTGAACAGCTCCCAGTGGACAAGAAAGAAGCGCACAAGCTGTGAAACAAAGTCCTGTGATACTACTTGGATCCGCAAGGAAAGCTTTATAAAAAATCCCTTTCTGGTCCATACCTGGAATGCGTGCATCCGGACAAAGTCGAAGAGCTTCTGACTGAAATACATGAAGGCAGTTGTGGCGCACATTTTGGCGGGCGCTCTTTGGCTCATCGAGCTGTGACACAAGGGTATTACTGGCCGACAATGAGAGCCGATGCCGAGTGTTACGTGAAAAAGTGCGAACAGTGCCAGAAGTTCTCTCCTCTGATTCACCTGCCTGCTGAAGAGTTAAGCTCCATAACCAGCCCTTGGTCGTTCGCTCAATGGGGACTTGACATCGTCGGACCGCTGCCTCGTGCCCCGGGTAACAAGCGATTTCTGATCGTCGCGACTGATTATTTCACGAAATGGGTAGAAGCGGAGGCACTAACGCACATCCGAGAAATCGACGTAAAGTGTTTTGTATAGAGAAATATCATAGCGCGGTTCGGCATTCCCAGAGCACTTATATCAAATAACGGCATCCAGTTTGATTGCGGAGTCTACCGGGACCTTTGCAGCAAGTATGGTATTCGGTCCTACTTCTCCACCCTGGCTTATCCACAGAGTAATGGCCAAGCTGAAGCCTCCAATAAAACCATTTTAGACGGCATTAAAAAGAGGCTGGAGAAGGCGAAAGGCCGATAGGTTAAAGAATTGCCAAGTGTATTATGGGCTCATCGCACAACACCAAGACGGTCCACCGGGGAAATGCCGTTCGCTTTGTGCTTCGGAACACAGGCAATTATCCCCTTGGAGATCGGCCTCCCAACCTTGAAATCAAAAGTTTTTCATATGGGCCGAAACGATATAATGCTGGCTTTGGATTTGACTCTTATTGAAGAACGAAGAGACCGAGACCGTGCCCTTGCCGCCATGGCACGGTACTAGCAGCAGCTTGCTAAGTCATATAACCAACGCGTTCAGCTACGCTGCTATGTACCAAGCGAATTGGTCCTAAAGAAAGTGCTTCCAGCTGCCAGGAAGCCGGCTGACGGAAAGTTAGGTCCTAACTGGGACGGCCCCTACCAGATCGACTCAGTCGCGGGAACTTGGGCTTATCGGCTCAAAGACATTTTGGCAGGAGTCTGCCACGCCTTGGAACTCCTCGCATTTGCATAAATTCTATCATTAGACCCGACCTGTGGGGCATGATATTTATTTTGAATGATCCGCCATGTACAGATTTCACTTTTGCAATGCAAAGTTTTGTTCTCTCTCATTGTGTAACTTGGTTCAAGTCCTTCGATTAAAGCCTCCGAATACGGAGCCGCATTCGTGCAGGTCACGTTTGGGCTAAATAAGACTTCGGATTCGGAGTGCCCTTCATGCATGTCACGATTGGTTAAGACAAAAAGCCTCCGAATTCGGAGCCCCATCCGTGCAGGCCACGTTTGGGCCGAATAAGACTCCGGATTCGGAGCGCCCTTCGTGCATATCGCGATTGGCCAAGACAAAAAGCCTTCGAATTCGAAGCCCCATTCGTGCAGGTCACATTTGGGCCGAATAAGCCTCCGAATTCGGAGCCCCATCTGTGTAGGTCACGTTTGGGCCAAATAAGACTCCGGATTCGAAGCGCCCTTCATGCATGTCGCGATTGGCTAAGACAAAAAGCCTCCGAATTCGGAGCCCTATCCATAAAGGTCACGTTTGGGCCGAATAAGCCTCCGAATTCGGAGCCCCATCCCTGCAGGTCACGTTTGGGCCGAATAAGACTCTGAATTCGGAGCGCCCTTCGTGCATGTCGCGATTTGCCAAGACAAAAAGCCTCCGAATTCGGAGCCCCATCCGTGCAGGTCACGTTTGGGCTAAATAAGACTCCGGATTCGGAGCGCCCTTCATGCATGTTGCGATTGGCCAAGACAAAAAGCCTCCGAATTCGGAGCCCCATCCATGCAAGTCACGTTTGGGCTGAATAAGACTTCGGATTCGGAGCGCCCTTCGTGTATGTCGCGATTGGCAAAGACAAAAAGCCTCCAAATTCGGAGCCCCATCCGTGCAGGTAACGTTTGGGCTGAATAAGCCTCCGAATTCGGAGCCCCATCCGTGCAGGTCACGTTTGGGCCGAATAAGACTCCGGATTCGGAGCGCCCTTCGTGCATGTCGCGATTGGCCAAGACAAAAAGCCTCCAAATTCGGAGCCCCATCCGTTTAGGTCACGTTTGGGCCGAATAAAACTCCGGATTCAGAGCGCCCTTCGTGCATATCACGATTGGCCAAGACAAAAAGCCTCCGAATTTGGAGCCCCATCCGTGCAGGTCACGTTTGGGTCGAATAAGACTCCGGATTCGGAGCACCCTTCGTGGATATCCCGATTGGCCAAGGCAAGCCTCCGAATATGGAGCCCCGTCCGTGGTCTCGTTTGGGCCAAATAAAAACTCCAGATTCAGAATGCCTCGCAAGCTATTACAACATGCGGTGACAATTGAAACATTCAAGCATTCATAAATGTTTCATTAAATTGATTTCAAGCATTCAGAAATGTTTCATTAAATTGATCAACTGGCACAAGCCGTATAAACATAAGTTGACACATGCAAGCATTCAAAACGAAGTGAGTTCTTAAATCGATTGATTCGTACAAAGTGTATTAATACAAGTTGAAATACGTTAACATTTGAAACAGGGTGTCTTATTAATTTAGAAAATAAATACATAATTCGCACTCAATCTACATATGATCATTACAAGGTTTGCTCTTATTCAGCGCCTTCCTCATTATCACTCTTCTCAACTTCGAAAGCGGAAAAAGGGAAATCATCTCGCTGGTACAGCGGCGACACCGAATTCACACCTGCTGCCCGGAGAACCTCAACTTCCTGAAGTGCCTTGATCCAACCATGCTTAAATCCATGATTTTCACATCGGCAAACTTCTTCGGCGAGTTTCTCCTTGGTCATCTCTATTCCGACCTTTCGGCCTTTATGAAAGCCTTTTTCATAGGCCTTCGCAGTCTTAATCGCAAACATGCTAGCCGTGTCCCAATCGGCAATGGCATGACTTATTAGCCTCTAGGTCACGCTCTCTTCCATAACCAGGTTAGGATAGCTGGCCGATTAAGACTCGGCAGACTTGATTTTCCTTAGTTCACGCTCGACCTTCTCTGCGTGAGCTTCTAAGTTCCGAATGCGTTCATCTCTCTGTTTTATATCCCCCTGAGCGGCGCGAAGACGCATGCCGATTTCATAAGCGGTGTACAGCCCCTTCACTGCCTCATGAACGCCTTCATGAAACACTTCAAAATCCTGCCGACCTACCATTGACTGCTGGACTTTGGGTGGAAAAAATCTGTCGAGTGAACTCGAATGCCACATTTGGATCATGAACGATTGAATCCGCCTCTGTCATTGGTCTATTCTCCACAAAGGCCGCAAAACTCAATGGGCGCGGTCTCGCATCGGATTCCCTTCCAGAGCGGGGTTGAGGAGATCTGCTCCGTGGCTGCTTGTCCCTCATGGGCGACCTACTTCGATGACGAGGAGATTGACGTCTCTCCCGGTCCCTCGAAGTCCTATTTCTCGTGCGCATAGGTTCGCCACTTCGATTCATATCTCTTTCCAACTCAGCTAATGTTCTTGCCTCTCCTCTGCTGTTGAAGAAAAGTCTATTTGACATTCACACTTGTTTAACCTTCCTCAATGAACTGGACTGAATTACTGACTCTGAGCATATAAATAGGACCTTCATGCAAGAAGTACACACCCCATTTATTCCCTACGGGGGCAGTACCTCCGAGGTGATCTCATTAATACTAAAACCTCAATAGCCCGGCGCCGATTGAGTCATGTGCCCCAACCATCCCATGAACCTCTGTTATTCGGCGCTCTAGTTCGTGAACCAGCTGGGGCAAGAGCAAATTCGTCAATCTAATCGGCGTATTTGCCCCAGCCACCCCATGAACCTCTGTTATTCGGCATTCTAGTTCATGAACCAGCTGGGGCAAGGGCAGATTCATCAATCTAGTCGGCTTAAGTGCCCCAGCCGCTCCATGAATCGATTTATCAATACAATATTCATGAGTTCATTTTATTTGGCTTTCCAGTTCATGAACCAGCTGGGCAAGGGCAGATTCGTCAATCTAATCGACGTATTTTCCCCAGCCGCCCCATGAACCTCTATTATTTGGCGTTCTAGTTCGTGAACCAGCTGGGGCAAGGGTAGAGTCATTAATCTAGTCGATTTAAGTGCCCCAGCCGCTCCATGAATCGATTTATCAGTACAATATTTATGAGTTCATTTTATTCGGCTTTCCAGTTCATGAACCAGCTAGGCAAGGGCAGATTCGTCAATCTAATTGGTGTATTTGCCCCCTTGCCCCATGAACCTTTGTTATTCGGCGTTCTAGTTCATGAACCAGCTGGGGCAAGGGCAGATTCATCAATCTAGTTGGCTTAAGTGCCCTAGCCGCTCCATGAATCGATTTATCAGTACAATATTCACGAGTTCATTTTATTCGGCTTTCCAGTTCATGAACCAGCTGGGGCAAGGGTAGATTCATCAATCTAATCGGTTTATGTACCCCAGCCGCCCCATGAACTAATCTATCAGCACCTCATGAATTCATTTTATTCAGATTTATCAATCAAATTCATTAATATAATCGGCTAATAAGTTTGCCATCTCATGTAGTCTTGACATTTTGTTCTAACTGCTAATTCTTTTAATTATGTACTCATATAACAAACAGTATAAGCAATAACTTGAAAGTATAGAAAATTTTCATTTATAAATTGGGCGCTAACAGCGGACATTTTACACATGAAAATCGGTTGACATCCAAAAAAGATGAAAATCTACTAACAAAAAACTGTGCATCTAAGATGCCTACCAAAAACGAAAATATGCCTTGATCATTCCTCAAGGTCAGATGCTAGCGGGTCAACATCCACCTGCTCGTATGGAATCAGCTGTGCCAATGTCACATTTGCAGCAGCGAGGGCTTTGACCCAGCCGTGTTTGAAGCCCCAATTCTCAAACTTCGGCACTTCATCTGCGTAGCTTTCCAAGGCGGCCTCTTGCCCAGCTTGGAACGCTTTGGAAGTCTCGGAGTCGGCCTTTTCCCTTGCCGTCTTCGATTCCTCCAAGTCGGCTTCCAGCTTGGCGATTGCCTCCTGGGCTAACTTAAGTGCCTCATCGCTAGCCTTTGCCTTTTCCTCGGCGGCAAGCCTTAACTGATCAAAATTTCTAGCTCGCTCGGCCTCCGACTCGGCTCTAACGCGTTTCACCGCCGCTTGCACTGCCTCATAATCGACCATTTGAGAGACCGCTACAACCTTGTTCTGTTCATTTTCAATTTCGACTTTTAGTAGGCCGATCTATTCTATGGCGTCGTGTTGACGGCGACCGATCTCGGCTATCTTGCCCACCGCCTACAAAATAAAGAAATAACAAACAAATAATTAGAAAAATATTTACAAACGTGCATGCGTGAAGACGGAAGATTGCAGATAAGACAAGTAACATACCGATAGGGCCGATTGAGTGGCCAAAGCAATTAGCATCAGATCTGGCTCCGCTCGAAATACGGCCCTATCGACCAGCAAGGATATCGAGAAGGCCATGCTCAAGGCCATAGCCGGGTCCCTCAAAGCCGAGGAGTCTGAAGAAATCGACATATTTCTGACCCTTGGTTGAATCGTGAATGGAGGGACCAAATCCGACTCCTCAACTCGGGGCCATTTATCGCTTTGGTCCTCTTCATACTTGGCCTCTCGATCGGCGGGGCGCATTTCGCCCCTTTGTTCACCTTCGTTGGTGTGACAACCCTCACCACTGTTTGCTGATAAACCACTGATTACTGTTAAACTGAGAATGATCATGATAATTGACTGAATTGACTGAAATCCTGAACTGATTAATTGTCTATATCTGTTTAAGTGCATTTCTATCTGTTCTACTGTTAAACTATTTCTTCACGTTTTATGTTTAAACAGCAAATTGAAGGCCTTATCGGCGGCCAAACCAGAAATGGATTAGTGTTATGTGATGATTAGAATTTATAGGATTTTATGGTATATTTACTTGAATTTGGATTTGGTATGATTGAATTAGATTAAATAAGCTAAATTATAAGAGTTGGCCTTATTTACCAATTTGCCACATTAGTGGCCCACTACGTGGGACTTATTGGGATTTGCTTTCATCTCATTTTGTACATTTCATCAGCCACTCCTTGAGCCTTAGCCGACTAGAGAGAGAGAGACTTAGAAGAATTGATTTCATCTTATATTTGCTTGGAGACTTGAAGAATTTGTAGGGGATTTGTGCAATCGAGCTTATATTCTTGAGTTTGAGGACCTAAGGTAGTGTGTCCATCCTTTTAATTGTGAATTTAAGTTAGTTCTTTCATGTTTCATGCTAAATTGAAGAGTTGAGCCTAGAATTGGTTGTAGATTGTCGAATAGAGGCTTAATTCATGCATGTAAGCTCTTATATTGAGGTTTTGAAGTTGTCTTCATGGAATTTGTTACATGCATGTCCATATCTTGATTTTAGATCATGAAATCATCTTCTTTTGCAAGAATTGGCTCTTTGGAGCCTGTATGAGAAGCTTTGAATTCATTAGAACTCATGCATGTATGAGTTTTGCATCAATCTTCATGTTATTGGGTTTAGAATTGGAATTGTGTTTTAATTAAACTACCTTTGGGCTTTGATTTCTCAAATTGATCTTTGAAACATGTTATATTATGAGTTTACAAGAGTTTTCCAGAAAATTGGTCCAAGAGGATCGAATTTGGTGTTTTAAAACTTGGTTTTGAGCTTGAGGTTCGAATATGGAATTTTCAGAATTTGGACTTCCGCTCGAGCGGGGTTTTTAGCGCTCGAGCGAGAAAATCGTGTTCCCAGCACTTTCATTTGTTTTACATTCCGCTCGAGCGGAAGAATGTACGCTCGAGCGGGGAGTTGCATCACACGCTCGAGCGGGTGTCGAGCGCCCATCGAGCGTGATTTTCACCCATCCAGTACTTTTGTCACGTTTTGCATACCGCTCGAGCGGGAAGGTTTACGCTTGAGCGAAGAATTTCGTTTGCATGTCCGCTCGAGCGGGGAAACTCACGCTCGAACGGGACCTCTGTTTTCTGAAAATCTTGAAAATGTTTTCTAAGTGCATCCTTGCATCCTCATTTCATCGTAGGCATTCTTAGGCCTAGTTTAAGACATCTTAATGAGGATATTGATGTAGGACCACACCGAGGCAGATTAGGGATTAAGTTATTATTTCCCAACTGTGTAGCTTAGTGTGTGTTCACTCTGTAACTGTGTAGGGTTGGCATCTGGAGACGCGCTCTAGCTTATCTGTAGCCCAGAACTTTGTGAGTAACAATGTTGTAAAGATATGTTCAATTGAAATTATTTTCTGAATAATGACTGTACTGCTTACGAAATGATACTATTACTGAATGAATGATGTCCTATTTGTGAACTGTATTCGTGGCATCCATAGCAACCTATTGTTACTGTACTGTACTGCTATTGTCACAGAGATCTCTGTCGGTTCCCATGTTGGAACCTCTACTGTTTACTGATATGATGGCCATCAACTGACTGTTCGGTCTGTTAAGACCTACTGTACTGTTTTGCTATCGGATGTACCACATATGACTAGCATAGTTTCTGAATGACTGCTATGGCATGAAATATGAGCCACAAACTGAATGACTGATATACTGTTTAAATGACTGTTTTCAATACCGAAAGGACATTCATTCTTAACCTCTTTACGCATATGTTATTCACTAGGCTTTAGCTCACTGCTCATATATATATGTAGGTGTTCAGGCACCGGACCGTTGCTAGGGGCGTCAAGCTTAAGTCCTGTTTTGTCAAGCCAACCTTTGTGCCTCACTTCGAGGTTCCAGAACTGTTCAAGCTGAGGCTGCTTGGGGTGTTTTAGTTTTCTCCCTCTTTGTTTATGTTCTGTATAGACTGAATGATGTTGTACCGTACTGTTTAAATAGGGATTAAGTCCCTACCCTGAATGTTTGTATATGTATGTAAATACTGTTTTGTCCTGGATACATATATGATATGAAAAGTCTTTTTTCATACAGACTGTCACAACTCATTGGACATCTTTTAATTACTCTTTTGCCTTCTGCCAGCCCCTGTACTCTGTATTACTATTTTACTGTTAAGCAGGCCTTCGATAATCTCGTATTACTGGTCAGTTACAGTACTAAACCCATAGGGGCGGGTTTGGGTTGTGACAGAGTGGTATCAGAGCGATACTAAACCACGAGTTATACCCCACACACGTGTCCAAATGAGCTATAGGATGTCCTAGAAAAGTAAATAGGGCATTGCATGAACATTGATAAGTGTGTGTGGCCAAGACATGAATATCTGTGCTAATGTGCTAATGTGTTTAAGTATGCAACTGCCTATGTTTATAATTGCCATATTTGTCTATAGTGAAATGGATAACGCAAGAACTACTGATGAATCTGATTCATCTGAGGCCAGAATGGCAAGGTTAGAGAGAATAGTGGAAATGTTGACTGAGGCCTTAAGGCTGCAACAACAGAACCAACAGCCTCCACCTCCTCCAGTACAGCCGGAACAGAATGTTAACGATGACATCAGTGCTCTAACACAGAAGTTCAGTAAGATGAAACCACCATCCTTTCAGGGAGGCCTTGAACCCTTAAAGGCCGAAGCGTGGGTGCTTGAAACAGAAAAGTTATTTGAAGTCTTTCCGTGTTCTGAAGCACACAAAGTCCTATTGGCTACCTTCACCTTACAAGAAGAGCCCAGAAGGTGGTGGATGCTAGTCCGTGACACCGACACCGTTATGACTTGGGCTCAATTTAAGGGAGCCTTCTTTGAGAAATATTTCCCACAGTGTGTCAGGGACAGGAAGGTGACTGAATTTGAACAACTGAAACAAGGTACCATGTCCGTGGCTGAGTATGAGTCAAAGTTTACTGAAGTTGCCAGATATGCACCGCACATGGTTGACACTGACTACAAGAAGGCCAGGAAGTTTGAAGGCGGCCTTAATGTAGAAATCCTTGATAGGATCAATGTTCTGAAACTACTGAAATATGTAGATGTTCTTGACAGAGTAATAATGGCTGAGTCAAACGTCGAGGCATTGAAACAGACTGACACACCATCGACCGAGTGGCGTGGTAAAAGATGGGGTTTTAAGTTCAAAAAAGGCCGAAACAATCCATTGAACAAAAAGCAAAATACAGGGTCCACAACCAGTTCCAGTCAAGGAAACCGTTCTATACCGCCCTGCTCTGAATGTGGTAAGAATCATAAGGAGGTTTGTTACAAACTTTCAGGTGCTTGTTACAGGTGTGGCAAGGTGGGCCACATGGTCAAAGATTGCCCTTCCACTCCTCAGGGCAATAGTAAAGCTGCACCAAGCGCCGCAGCATCAACTGTTCCACCAAAACCCAACCCTAAAGCGACTGGAAAAGAGCCTATGAGGCAAGGCCGAGTGTTCGCACTCGTGCCGGGAGATATACAGAATACCGAGACCGTTGTGTCAGGTATACTCTCAATTTGTGCTCAAAATGCGTATGTTTTGATTGATTCGGGGTCTACACATTCATACGCATCGCATGCTTTTTCGCGAAAATTGAATAGACCATTGGAACCCATGAACTATCTATTAGCTGTATCTTCACCTGTTGGGGGATCCATGACTTGTGCTTATATGTATCCTGCATGTGAGATTATTGTTGAAGATGCGCATCTGTATATTGATTTACTGCCATTAAATAAAGATCATTTTGATGTGATATTGGGAATGGATTGGTTAACAAAATACCAGGCTACCATAAATTGTGTAATAAAACAGGTTGTTTTCCATCCACCCGGACTGCTTGAATTTGTGTTTAACGGAGTTGGAGTAGTACCTCCCCCATACCTGATTTCATCTATGAAAGCTTTTAAATTGATCAGAAAATAATGTAAAGGGTATCTGTGTTCTGTATTGACTGTACCTACTAATGATAAAACTAAAGTGAACAGTATTCCTATAGTCAGAGAATTCTCAGATGTTTTTCCAGATGATCTGCCAGGGGATTTGATCGATAGGGAGATTGAGTTCACCATTGATGTGATTCCGGGTACACAGCCTGTATCTAAAGCTCCGTACAGAATGGCACCTACCGAATTGAAAGAGTTGAAAGTTCAACTGCAGGAACTGTTAGATAAGAAGTTCATCAGGCCTAGTACTTCACCGTGGGGCGCGCCAGTCTTATTTGTGAAAAAGAAAGACAGCTCACTGAGACTCTGCATTGACTACCGCGAACTGAATAAGGTAACAGTGAAAAACAAATATCCATTACCTCGCATTGACGATTTATTTGATCAGTTACAGGGTGCTCAAGTCTTCTCTAAAATTGACCTTAGATCTGGATACCACCAGTTGAAAGTCAAGACAGGGGACATTGAAAAGACTGCCTTTCGAATGAGGTATGGACATTATGAATTTTTAGTTATGCCTTTCGGAGTCACCAATGCACCTGCTGCATTTATGGACCTTATGAACCGAATTTTTAAACCATACCTTGATAACTTTGTAGTTGTGTTCATAGATGACATATTGATTTATTCCAAAAGCACGGAGGAACATGAACATCATTTGAGAATTTCCCTACAGACCCTAAGAGAACAGAAACTTTATGCAAAACTAACTAAATGTGAATTTTGGCTTGACAATGTTATGTTTTTGGAGTATGTAATCAGTAAAGATGGAATTTCAGTTGATCCACAGAAAATTGAAGCAGTAGTGAACTGGCCTAGACCGGCAAATGTTACAGAAGTCTGAAGTTTTCTAGGCTTAGCCGGGTACTACAGAAGGTTTGTCAAAGATTTCTCTAGAATTGCCCTACCACTGACACAGCTGACTCAGAAAGGGATATCATTTGACTGGACCGATCAGAGGGAATCAACTTTTCAAGAGTTGAAAACTCGACTAGTGACTGCATCGATTCTCACCTTACCCTCAGGTACGGATGGTTGTACTGTATTTGGGGATGCTTCTCATAAGGGTTTGGGGTATGTTTTAATGCAGAATGGGAAAGTGATTGTGTATGCTTCCCGACAACTGAGACCGCATGAAAAGAACTACCTAACCCATGACTTGGAACTTCCCGCAGTGGTGTTTGCACTAAAAATTTGGCGTCACTACCTTTACGGGGCGACATGTGAAGTATACACCAACCATAAAACTTTAAAGTATTTCTTCACACAGAAAGAACTGAACATGAGGCAACAGAGATGGTTAGAAATGATTAAAGATTATGATTTGCAAATTTTGTACCATCCCGGGAAAGCTAATACCATTGCCGATGCATTGAGTCGGAAATTGATTGGAAATTTGGCCTGTTTACTCACCGGGCAGAAAGAATTGCTTTGTGACCTTGAAAGACTTGAAATTGAGATTGTTTTGCGTGAACAAGGTGGAACCTTAGCTGCTATTTCTGCTCAACCGGCATTGATTGAAGAGATTAAAGAGAAACAGCAACAGGATGACTTCTTGAAGAAGATCATCGAAGAACGGGAATCTAAACCGAGGCCGGATTTCAAATTTGAGAATAATGTATTGAAATTTCAGTGAAGATTGTGTGTACCGAATGATCCCGAACTGAAAAGAAGAATTCTGCAAGAGGGCCACAATTCAAAATTGTCTATCCATCCAGGAAGTACGAAAATGTATCAAGACTTGAAATTGAATTTCTGGTGGCCGGGAATGAAGAAAGAGATTACTGATTTTGTGTCAAAATGTCTTCATTGCCAACAAGTTAAAGCCGAACATCAATGACCCGCAGGTTTACTGCAACCCTTACCGATACCGGAGTGAAAATGGGAACATATCACTATGGATTTCATTGTCGGTTTACCTCGCTCCAGTAAAAGTATGGATTCAATTTGGGTTATTGTTGATAGATTGACTAAGTCTGCTCATTTCTTACCTGTCAAAACAATTTATAATGCGGACAAATTGGCTGTAATCTATATTGATGAGATTGTTAGATTGCATGGAGTGCCTGTGTCCATTGTTTCTGATAGGGACTCAAAGTTTACATCGAGATTTTGGCAAAGCCTGAAAACTGCATTGGGTACTGAATTGAAATTGAGTAGTGCCTACCATCCTCAGACAGATGGTCAGTCAGAGAGAACCATCCAAACTCTGGAGGATTTACTGCGGATGTGTGTTCTTGATTTCCAAGGAAATTGGGAAAGTCATCTACCCTTAGCTGAATTTGCCTACAACAACAGCTTCCATTCAAGTATTGGTATGGCATCTTTCGAGGCTTTATATGGCAGGAAATGTCGATCTCCAATTTGCTGGGCAGAAGTTGGAGATGGCCCTTTGCTTGGGCCCGAGATTGTACAGGAAAACACCGAAAAAAGTGAAACTGATTCGACAGAGGTTGAAAACCGCGCAGAGCCGACAGAAAAGTTATGTGGATGTCCGAAGAGGAGATAGAGAATATGAAGTAGGTGATCACGTGTTTGTAAAAGTGACACCGATGAAGGGCCAGACTCGTTTTGGGGTTAAAGGCAAGTTAGCGCCGAGATATGTCGGACCGTATGAGATTATTAAGAAAATCAATCCGGTGGCGTATCAAGTAGCGCTTCCTCCTGAAATGGAGCATATGCATAACGTGTTCCATATTTCAATGTTGAGGGACTACCTCCGGGATCCTTTCCATGTGATTGAGCCTACCCGTGTAGTGCTAAGTGATGACTACACATATGAAGAACGGCCTATTCAAATTGTGAACAAACGGATCAAGAAGTTGAGGAATAAAGAGATTCCATTAGTAAAAGTTGACTGGCAAAACCATGGTGGCGTGTATGCCACTCGGGAAAGGGAAGATGATATGAGCAAGAGATATCCTGAATTGTTTCCACTGAATCCTGTTTACTTCCAGAATGAAGATAATTCGAGTTTGGAGGACCAAACTCTTTATAAGGAGGGGACACTGTGACAACCCTCACCACTGTTTACTAATAAACCACTGATTACTGTTAAACTGAGAATGATCATGATAATTGACTGAAATCCTGAATTGATTGATTGTCTATATCTGTTTAAGTGCATTTCTATCTGTTCGACTGTTAAACTATCTGTTCACGTTTTATGTTTAAACCGCAAATTGAAGGTCTTATCGGCGGCCGAACCAGAAATGGATTAGTGTTATGTGATGATTAGAATTTATAGGATTTTATGGTGTATTTACTTGAATTTGGATTTGGTATGATTGAATTAGATTAAATAAGCTAAATTATAAGAGTTGGCCTTATTTACCAATTTGCCACATTAGTGGCCCACTACATGGGACCTATTGGGATTTGCTTTCATCTCATTTTGTACATTTCATCAGCCACTCCTTGAGCCTTAGCCGACTAGAGAGACAGAGAGACTTAGAGAATTGATTTCATCTTATATTTGCTTGGAGACTTGAAGAATTTGTAGGGGATTTGTGCAATCGAGCTTATATTCTTGAGTTTGAGGACCTAAGGTAGTGTGTCCATCCTTTTAATTGTGAATTTAAGTTAGTTCTTTCATGTTTCATGCTAAATTGAAGAGTTGAGCCTAGAATTGGTTGTATATTGTTGAATAGAGGCTTAATTCACGCATGCATGCTCTTATATTGAGGTCTTGAAGTTGTTTTCATGGAATTTGTTACATGCATGTCCATATCTTGATTTTAGATCATGAAATCATCTTGTTTTGCAAGAATTGGCTCTTTAGAGCATGTATGAGAAGCTTTGAATTCATTAGAACTCATGCATGTATGAGTTTTGCATCAATCTTCATGTTATTGGGTTTAGAATTGGAATTGTGTTTTAATTGAACTACCTTTGGGCTTTGATTTCTCAAATTGATCTTTGAAACATGTTATATTATGAGTTTACAAGAGTTTTCCAGAAAATTGGCCCAAGAGCATCGAATTTGGTGTTTTAAAACTTGGTTTTGAGCTTGAGGTTCGAATATGGAATTTCTAGAATTTGGACTTCCGCTCGAGCGGGGTTTCTAGCGCTCGAGCGGGAAAATCATGTTCCTAGCACTTTCATTTGTTTTACATTCCGCTCAAGCAGAAGAATGTACGCTCGAGCGAGTGTTGAGCGCCCATCGAGCGTGATTTTCACCCATCCAGTACTTTTGTCATGTTTTGCATACCGCTCGAGCGGGAAGGTTTACGCTTGAGCGGAGAATTTCGTTTGCATGTCCGCTCGAGCGGGGAAACTCACGCTCGAGCGGGACCTCTGTTTTCTAAAAATCTTGAAAATATTTTCTAAGTGCATCCTTGCATCCTCATTTCATCGTAGGCATTCTTAGGCCTAGTTTAAGGCATCTTAATGAGGATATTAATGTAGGACCACACCGAGGCAGATTAGGGATTAAGTTATTATTTCCCAACTGTGTAGCTTAGTGTGTGTTCACTCTGTAACTGTGTAGGGTTGGCATCTGGAGACGCGCTCTAGCTTATCTGTAGCCTAGAACTTTGTGAGTAACAATGTTGTAAAGATATGTTCAATTGAAATTATTCTCTGAATAATGACTGTACTGCTTACGAAATGATACTGTTACTGAATGAATGATGTCCTATTTGTGAACTGTATTCGTGGCATCCATAGCAACCTATTGTTACTGTACTGTACTGCTACTGTCATAGAGATCTCTGTCGGTTCCCATGTTGGAACCACTACTGTTTACTGATATGATGGCCATCAACTGACTGTTCGGTCTGTTAAGACCTACTGTACTGTTTTGCTATCGGATGTACCACATATGACTAGCATAGTTTCTGAATAACTGCTATGGCATGAAATATGAGCCACAAACTGAATGACTGATATACTGTTTAAATGACTATTTTCAATACCGAAAGGACATTCATTCTTAACCTCTTTCCGCATATGTTATTCACTAGGCTTTAGCTCACTGCTCATATATATATGTAGGTGTTCAGGCATCGGACTGTTGCTAGGGGCGTCAAGCTTAACTCCTGTTTTGTCAAGCCAACCTTTGTGCCTCACTTCGAGGTTCTCGAACTGTTCAAGCTGAGGCTGCTTAGGGTGTTTTAGTTTTCCCCCTCTTTGTTTATGTTCTGTATAGACTGAATGATGTTGTACCGTACTGTTTAAATAGGGATTAAGTCCCTGCCCTGATTGTTTATATATGTATGTAAATACTGTTTTGTCCTGGATGCTTATATGATATGAAAAGTCTTTTTTCATACAGACTGTCACAGCTCATTGGACATCTTTTAATTACTGTTTTGGCTTCCGCTAGCCCCTATACTCTGTATTACTGTTTTACTGTTAAATAGGCCTTTGGTAATCTCGGATTACTGGCCGGTTACGATACTAAGCCCATAGGGGCGGGTTTGGGTCATGACAGTTGGCCTGCCTTACCTGCTCCATCTCGGCCGTTTTAGGGTGAGCCGTCTCTTCGGCATTAACCGGAGCTGTAGACTCAGTGAACATGGCCAGTGTAGACTCAGCGACTGCGGCGGGTGGAGTTTCCGATCAGACGGCCTCGCCCCTCCGCCTGGCCGCCATCCTCTTGGCGTTTTTCTTCCACACAAGTTGTGAAAGTGATTCCCCAGCCATATCCTTTGGATAAGTGCCGGGAAGATCTCCTAAGTTTTTAAAAATGTCTTCAAAGACATCCCCTCAGCTGGACATGGATGGAGGGTCAGACAAATTCGGTCCAGACTCCTCAAACGCCGAATTAAGGGCTTCGTCTACGTCGGTTCCCAATTGGTCCAGGTCCTCAGCGATCGAATCGGCTACTTGTGATTCTGCATGTTCCGAATCGGAGGCTTTTAAACCGATCTCCTTCAGACTTTTAAAGCTGGGGAAGATGAGGGCTGTAAGATGATCTTCGCCTCTTGGAACTGGAATATGGTCTGCTGCCGAAAACATTGTGTAGGACGGCGCGTAGCGCAAGAGAATATGAGCCGCCCTTCTTTGCTTCTGAAGATTTGGACGGCCAATGAATTGCAGAGCGATTGTAATATCCGCAAGTATAGCGTCGTCGGCCGAAACCAATACTTTCTTCAACTCGTTGCCTGCGCAAACAAAACGGTAAGTACATGAAAGGAGATTCGAATACACATGCGAAAATATAAGCAGCTAGAATGAGCTATACGGCCACCTGGATGGCCTTTTCGCCTTGGCACGGGATCTAGGCGATCTTCACCCTCGCCGAATTCCCAGTTTCCTTGAACAACGACCATCACGTCGTCAACACACTTGCCAGAGCTGGCAAGCATGGTCACTAAATGATGATAGGTGTCCTTGGCCCTAAGAAAACAGCGTCCTAGACGGCCAGTGGACTTGGCTAAGACATAGCAATGCCGAATCGCAGGAATGCCTAGGTTAATCCTAAGATGACGGTTTAACTCTATGATCCCCATTATGATGCGAAAAAAAATCACGTTAAGCTGGGAAGGGATTAGGCCCCAATGTCGAAAGATGGCTCTCAAAATGGATGAAGGGGAAAACGGACACCGCCTTCAACAATCGATAGGAGAGGAAAGATGATTGTGCTCTTGTCGGTCCTCTGCATATCGGTGGTGCTGTCTTCCACGAGTGATAGATGAACGTCATCGGGGATGGAACAATGGCGTCGGAAGCCAAAAATCTGATCTGCAGAAAGGAGTGCTTTCAAATTTTTGCCATCGTAGCCAGCCTAAGGATTATGCAAAACTAATAGTAAACAAGAAAATGGTATTGGGAGTGAATGAGAAGAGAACTTACAGGGAGCGAAAAGGATAATGAGAGACATAAGAGAGTTGCAGAGGTCGGGAGGTGGAGGAGTTGTACTAGAAGGTGAACTAAAAAATCTTGAGTATTTAAAGTATACATTCGAAGAGACAAAGTTTTAAACCACATTAAATGGAGGAAGCGTACGAAGAGGCGGGAACTTGTAACGGTGACTAGAAAACATGTGCGTTCTGACACGCTTTGGAATGAGGTTAAGCGCCGAATTTTTGACTTTTCAAGATCAAAACCAAATACGCCGACTAAACAGAGTTGGTGGGGTGTTCGGCGGGCAATTCTGGTAGTCGAATAAAAGCAGACGCAGATAGGCAGTGTATATTTTCCCAATCGGTGTATAGTATGCATTCGACCCCACCCCTGACATTTCATATATCGAATAAGTTGAGCAGGGGGCCGATTAGAAGTTGGAAGACGGCATAATCGGGGGGCCGAGTGCATAAGTACATGACAGATCAAGAGCGGGCCCTGCCTAGAAGACCAGGAGCGTATATAAATAGAAGAACGACGAACAAGAAGAGGTATGTGAGAATTAGTATGCTTAACTTAAGACAGACGCAATCTAGAGAGTATACACTAATTTATTCGTGGGAGTGCTAATTCTGATCAGAGTGTTCATTCTTTTTCAGGCTACTAGCTGAGGATCTCGAGCGTCCCATTGGATCCAAAGAGTATTTCCAAACTACCTTTCCCACATATGCCAACAATCTTATTCACAGTGTTATTAGCCACACGAACAATACCTCCGTCTTTCGCTTGGTAGGTAGAAAAAAGTTTCCTGTCCATGCATATATGGTATGTACTTCCGGAATCTAAAATCCAATCAGGTTTCATCATACTCCACGAAACTATGAGTGCATACTCATCCTCAGCATCCACTATAGCAGCGGCATTTGATAAGCTTGCATGTTCCTTGTTTGCCTTGCCCTTCTTGAGCTTTGCACAGTCTTTGATAAGGTGATCCTCCTGATCACAGAAATAACACTTTCTTCTGTAGCCTAGCCTTGATCGCGAACTTCCTCTTGATTTGTATCTACCCCGTCTATTATTAGACATGCCTCTGCCTTGCTCAGTTTTTGATGCAACCAAGGCATTTCCTTCTAGGTGCTTGCTGCTTTCCTTTTTCTTCATCGCCTCATGAGAAATAAGCGTAGCAACCACCTCATCCAGTCTAAGAGTATCCTTCCCGTACAATAGAGTAGTCCTAAGATGCTTATATGATAAAGGTAAGGAGACCAGTAAGATAATAGCCTTATCTTCCTCCTCGGTCTTTACCCCAATAGTATCCAACTCCATTGTGAGCCTGTTGAACTCATCCAGATGTTTTGTAAGGTTCACTTCTTCTGGCATTTGAAATGAGTGCAACTGCTTCTTCAAAGATAACCGATTTGTGGAAGACATTGACTTGTACCTCATTTCTAACTTTACCCATAGCTCTGTCGAATCTTTTTCATTGATGACTTCTCGGAGCGTGTTGTTCCCGAGATATAACTGGATCATGTTGTTTGCCAGTTCTCTCAACTCCTCTCACTTATCATCCTGCATGTTTTCCTGTTTGTTGGACTTTTTTTGAAAAGCTTTTACCAGGCCCTTTCGTTTTAGAATATTTTTCACCCTTTGCTGCCACAAGGCAAAGTCATTATTACCATTAAAAGGCTCTATCATGAACTTGCACATTTTTCTATCATTTTTTATCTTCTTTCTTTTTACAAAAACTTATATTCAAATATCTGACCATACAGATGTGTCCGGAATACTCTAAACAGTTGGAAAGTACTATCGGATTGTCAAAAACGGACTCTGAATAACTCAGATCAAGCTAAAATAGTTTAGACGGTTCAGATCTATAGAATCTGGTGTGGCTGAGAAGCACCGGATAATTCCTCCGGTTCGGCTAGCATCAGGTGACATTAGCGGCTCGACGGTGCGGCTTGGCGGCCCTGCTCGGCTCACAATAACGTTAGGCTGACGTCAAAAACACGTACGTCTCCACTCGTCTTCTTTCTCTCACCAGAGCGTGGGGTGCGTGGTATTCACGCGCGTTTTCGAATGGCGCATGTGGGGTCCTCTGGAACTGTGGTTTGCAGTTTCGGACTCCTCTCCTCTTGGGCTTCCTCCTGGTATGCTCGAAAGTGGATTTCAGTCACTTCAAAATCTGGGCACGTTCGGAAAAAACTCGATTTTTCACCACCCGGGCTCTGATACCATTTGTTGGGGATCGGGGGCACACCAGGAACACAAACAAGCAATAACACAAGAGTTTTAACGTGATTCGGCAATCCAACCTACATCCACGGGAGCGATAACACTATATATTAACAAGAGGAAGATTACACACTCAACTCACACTCTATCTCTATATAGCTTACTCTCTCTCACTCTGATAACATAGAGTATACACTACTCTTCACATGTATTGCTCTCCTGTCTGTGTGTACCTTGCTCTCTTTTCACCCCTTTAGTGAGTTAGGTGCTATCCCACCATGTGGATAGTGGGTTGGTGCCACCCTTACCATGTGGCTGCCACCCTTACAATGGGTTAATATCCAACATGATCGATTTCGGTGATCAGACAAACAAGAGAAATGGAGGATGCCCTGAGAGTGAAGCTAGGGCTTCTAACCAAATATTCGAGAGATTTTGATTTCTTCGGCGTGTACGACGGACATGGAGGCTCATGTGTCGCACATGCTTGTCGTGACCAGTTACACTGGTTACTAGTGAAAGAGATTGAAGAAGAGGAAGAAGATGGAGTGGAAATGACGTCGTTGGATTGGAAAAAGGTGATGGTGGGGTGTTTTGAGAAGATGAAGATAAGGCGGCGAGTGATTGTAGGAGGGCAGTGGAGAGTAAAGCGGTGTTTCGGTGGTGACAGTAGGTTCGAAGACGGTGGTGGGAGAGGAGGTGGTGGTTGCGACTTGCAGCGATTTGAAAGTTGTGTTGTCTCGAGGAGATATCATAATATCTCTGTTTGATGATCATAAGGTAATTTGAAGTAGTATAATTTTGATCCTAATAGAGATCATAATTTTATAATATATTATTAAAATTTAAAATTGTTTCTAATTATACATCACTATCAATTTTAAAACTTGTAAAAATTTGTTAATGTGATTATGAATGAGAGATTTTTATTCTTTGAATGAGTTATGATCTTAATTGTGTAAGTTTTAAGAAAAATGAAGAACACTAATTTACGTAGTTGAGCACGTTGTGTGTATGCCCATGAACCCAAATGTCAATTAGTTACATTGTATTTGATTCACTCAAATAATTTACATACACAAAAACACTTATATTTATAGGTGAAGAATACGATCATATCTTGTAAGTATAGGGATTAAGACAAATCAATGATCCACATTCAAGCCACAAATCATGCATTTGATTTGTGTAAATTGAAGAATCAATTAATTTGTAAGGACAAATTGCATCAATAACTCTAAACCCATAAACTTATCAAGATATCAATATGTTGGTTTTGATGAATCAAACGTTCTATATATATATATATATATATTATAAAGATCTATTTTAATCTCCCACTTATTTCACAATTCTAGACTATTTTTGTTGATATGATCATGTTTTTGCACAGCCTGGTAGACCTGATAAGTTGGAGAGAATCGAAAGTGCTGGTGACAGGGTTATAAACTGGAATGGGCATCGAGTCTTGGGAGTTCTTGCTACATCAAGATCCGTAGGTATGTAGAACGTTGTTGTGATTTACAGATTTAGTTTACGATTTTGTTAATACATAGATCATACATGTTTCCCGACAAATTAACCAAAACTAGTTTTGTGATTTTGAGTGGTTGATTGCTTTGGATTAGGTAAATTGGATTGTCTTTTCTTGATGTCCATTGAACAATTGTGTTTTCCATGTAATTAGCTCTCTGTGTTTGAGCTACTTTTTGTAGAACCTTCCTAGAAATAACTGCTATTGAGCAGATTCTTTGAAAAATCATGATTGAGTTTTATAGCATTTAAATTGGCCATATCAACTATGAACCAATCGTATCAGTTGTGAATCGAATCATGAATTCCTATGAGCATACATATTACAAATTAGCTTATTTGCATGTCATTTTTATTCTCATTAATATACCAGAGTATATTGATATTGAAATAAACATATGGGTATGCCAATATTTAGAAGTGGACTGCCATATATCATCTTTTTTTCCCCCCACCATTTTATGTCACCAAATTACACGAGAAGATGTTATGTGTTTTCGTTAATTTCTTAATAATTATCTCCAAACAAGAGAATTAATCATAAGTATTCATGTTAAGAGGTGATATAAAATGGTGACAAACAATGGGTGACATATTTTATGTCTCTATTTAGAACCATGCCAACATCCAAATCTCTATTTGTAGAAAAAGTATTCATGTTTAACATTTAGGTTGGGCATTGCATTCTATCTCTCATCTGTTTTTCATTTTGTGAAATCTTTTGGGCACTTAAATTGGTTATGTTAAATATTAGGTTCATGCTAGGCACTGCCATAGACCATAGCAAATCACTAATCCATTTTACCATTGGTTCTAGCTACTTTTTGGTGCTTTGTAGAAATATAAACAGTTAACAATATTTCTAAATTATGAACCATTGATGCAGGGAATCACTACATCAAACCATTTGTAATACTGAAACCAAAAGTCAGAGTGAGCAAAAGAACCAGAACAGATGAATTTCTGATTTCGCCACTGATGGCTTATGGGACGCGATTTTAAACAACTTCGCGTGCTAGGTTGTCAGGAGATATCTGGATGGCAGAATGAAGAGGAGAAGACTTAATGGAAGCAGATTCAGCAAGGCATAAATGAAAGCCATGTTACTGAGGCAACTGCAACTCTAACTGAGCTAGCGATGGCTCAAGGGAGCAAAGATAATATCAGTGTAGTGGTGGTGGAATTGAATAATTTTGGAAAATGTAGAGTGTGATGAGAGTGATATGTATGTATCTCTATATTCATTCATTCTTCAATCACCTTTTTGTCAGGCATTTCTCAATTTTGAACACTAAAGATTCTTTGATCTTGTTTCGATTGAAGAGTGGTGTTCAATTCTGTGCTTCAATTACATGTACATAAAATAATTATTAGTCAATTGGATGATATACATTTCGATTCACTGGTTAGTCTCCAGCTAATTCAAACCAACTCAAGAGTTGACTATGTATATGTGTTGTAGAATAAATTTCAATCACAAATAATAGTGAGAAATTACACACAAGAAACCAGACACATTTATTTATACAGTTTGACAAGATTATTTATTATGTTCACGGTTCATACTAGTTTTATTATATTGAAAAAAGTGAAGAGTACAATGTATATATAGATAGCCATATATATAATAGGATCTACATATGCAGATTATTACCATAATATATAAACACTAGGCTTTTTAACTCATTTTTTTCATTCTTTTTGTGCATTCTTTTGAAAATATGTCAAAGGTAAAACATTGTTATTATTTAAAAATGCATAAAAGGCCAAAACAAAAACAAAAACAAAAACCAAAACAAAAACAAAAACAAAAACAAAAAAATAATTCATCAACTGGGCCGCGTTAGGAGCAGTGATGGGCTGAATACTTGAATTCAAGTCCTACACTGCATGTTAAAAAGTCCTTCGGTTGTTCAAATTAGTGTTTAGGCTTGGGTAGGGGATGGACATGGCCAGGTTGGGTCTAATTCGGACCGGGCCCATATTATATAATAACATGGGTAAATTACTCACAAGTCTTTCTTGAAAAGTATGTATTTTATTTAATCCCAAAACCTTTTAGATAGACTCAAAAGTCCTATGCCCATTATCTTCTCCTCTTTCTCTACACCTTATTTCTTCTCTTTATCTCTCTTTCTCTGATATCGACGTTGACCACCACCACAACCATGCCTTCCTTCTTGTCTTTCTCTTTCTAATCAACAATCACTGACGACTAGCGACTACTATTGATTGGGATTTACAGGCAACCACCGAGCACCGACTCCTTACATCGCGTTCACTGACAGCAAAAGATATGAGTTTCCGATGAAGAAGATGAGTAGATCTACTCAGATCTATATTAGATTTGAGTGGATCTACGTTATATTTGGTTAGATCTAAACCAAAAAATAGTTGCCGGAGTACAAGCATTTATCTATATCTGTCTTTTTCCTTCGATCTCTTAGTTTTAATACTTTTCTATTCTATACACTTCTATTTTCCTGTTATAATGGAGAAATTTTTCAAGTTTTCAACAAGTTGTTTTCGAGTTTTAATTACAAGCGGTGAAAACTGTAAAATTTTACAGTTTTATTTTTTTGGTGCTGAAATGAATAATTTTTTAGAACTGTAAAATTTTGTAGTTTCATAGCATGTTTTTTAGTTTGATTAATAAGGATAAATACTAAATAAAATCAAACTTTGAAATTGTAACATTTTACAGTTTTAAAGCTTGTTTTTCAGTTTGATCAATATTGAAAATTATTTGCTTAAACTCTACAAAAATTGAAAATAACATATGTTTTTTTTTTCCCCTCTCATTGTTACTGTTTATTGTTCTTAGATTTTTTTTCTTCTCTCAGTTTATCAATATTTAGCACATTTTGTTATTTTTTTTCGCTTTAATTTATCAGTTTATTTTAGGCAATATTTTGGACATTCCGGTAAGTCTCTAACGATATTCTTGACGTCCAGCGAACATTCTAGACATTTCGACGACTTTCGGTGATGTTCAGAACATTTCAGCAATACTTCGAGGAATTTTCGATGATATTTGTAGCAACATTTTTAATTTTATTTAAAAAAAAAATAGGATTTTTTAGTAACAATTAAAAATATATATGTGAGGTCTCGGTGTCCCACATCGAGAATGGAGAGGGAGTTCCTGAGCTATAAAAGTAAAAACCTGGACTCTTATATAGCATCGAGGCCTTTTCCCGGATGGTGAAATCCTTGGTAGAACTCCCCAATTAAGCGTGCTTAGGCTGGAGTAGTTCTGGGATGGGTGACCCCCTAGAAAGAACAAATTCGTGCGGGCGTGGCCCAAAGCGAACAATATCGATGACGTGTGAAGGGTTGGGGCGTTACAATAAATGACTAATTGGTGTAAGTGTTTTGTTTTGGGATTAGATGGATTTTAAATTTTGTATATGGGACTTATCAGTAAGTTCCCCTAAAAATTAAACATATTGTATTAGTAAATAATTCGATAATAATTTGTGTGGAGGGAAAAAATATGAATCCAAGCCCAAACCCAATCACGCTAGCCCAAAACATAAAGTAGTAAGTCCAAACCTATCCCTTGCAGCCCACGGAAGATAGTTGGCAGCAACTTGGCATTCAATCAATGTGCGTAGGGGGGCAAGCAAATATAAAAGATAACATTCTAGCAAGGAAATCTGTAAAATAAAAGAGAGACATCGGATTAGGTATCATCCAACGATAACAAGTGTAGAATAGACAAGACTAAGGCATAGGTTGCGCCTGGTAGGAGGAAGAGTCGTCCAATCAAATTGATCCTATGGACATAATGCACGGCAAGCTAACCATTAATGTTTAACATCATCCAAGTTGTCCATGCAACAGAGATACAATGATCAAAGACAAGGGCAACTTGGTAAGTTGCCCGACTAAGGCCAGGTATGGATAGAACCTTTTGATCAAAACAAGATTTGACAGATGAGATTTGAGTCAGAATAGTTATAAATAGGTGAGCAAGCAAAGCATAAAAGGGTAGGTGAGCAAATCCAATTCTACAAAATCTAGATTAACTTCTACTTCATAAATATTTCCTTTTAAAATATTTATGTGCTATGATCGATCAGTGTACTGACTTGATCGTCAAAGGGTCTTCCCGACCTACCAGTTGAAGGAGACGGATGACGATAGTGGTTGAAGCGACTGGTGTTGAAGGTGACCATGGCGATGATGGTAGTCTAGCGATGGTAGTGGCGGTGATATCAAATTGCTTAGAGAAATGATAGCGAGAGAGAATAAGCACAAATGGTGGAGAAAGAGAGAGAACAAAATATTATTTAGGACAACACAAAACACTCAAGGGTAAAAAAAGGAAAAAGAAAAACAACAAATGAGTCAGGACTTATGTGTGCATAAAAGTCAGGACCTAATGGGTAATAAATCGCAAAAAGGGGATCGGTCGGTAATAAGCCCTGATTTTTATTCATCACCTAATCGTTTAAGTAACTTTAGTGCATAGCACATATAAATCAAGTAATTTTCGCATTTATATATGCAATCAAATTTTGTGGTACAAATAATTTTTTTCCAAATAAATGTAAATACTTAATTTTTTAATTTCTCCTTGAACCCTGACAAATTCATGGCCAGCCTTACTACTAATGTGATTTTTTTCAATAATAACCAACACTCAAATTCAAATCTAAAAAAAGAAAAAGAAACAACACTCAAATATTTAAAAGTTAAACTATTCGAATTAACAAATAATACTTGTAAATTCAAAAAATCTTCAAAATAAAGTATTTATTATAGGATTATTCTCACATATCTCACACCATAACCACATCAAACTTCAAATCTCAAAATATCACGCAAGTAATAAACTATTGAGATAACAAAGGGTCTTGTTAACATGTAAAGTAATTATTATAGTGTAGTGTCAAAAAAAAAATTAAAAATGAAATGAAATAAAATAATTTTTTTTTTTTTTAAAAATACTAAAATTATCAGGTAAGAGCCTAATAACTTTCCAACCTTGCTACATCCCCTAAAGAGCCCCCTAATTCCCCTAATTTCCATATCAAGTAAGAAGAAAAAAAAATGAAAATGAAACAGTTGCCAAAACAGGAAATTAGGGGGATTAGGGGTTCTTTTAGGGCTCCAAATCATTTTCCATAACTTTTACTATAAATAGTTATTCAATTTTTTCTCTATTTATCTTCTCTTTTATTTTTTATTTTTTTTATTTTATGTACCGTATCTTTTATTATTTATATAACAAATTATCACGTAATCACGCCAAGACTTTCCACGTGGTCCACTTCATGAATCACACAAATTATCTCTTGCCAAACAAAATGAGTCAAAAAATATTAGCTTTATGAAAATTCTTTATGAGGGTGCTTATGAAAGAATCTCCATCTTTATATTATATATTGTAACTTATTGTATATATAATTTAAGGATAAAAAATCTTTCATGATTATTTTCATAAAATATTTTTTTTATGATACCTAACAATAATGAGTCTGGATGCTCTGTAGTTGTTTTATTTAGAATAATCCTGTAGTACACCAAAAGTCAGGCCCCATTTTGAGAGTAACCCCACAAAGCAACTGCTTTGGACCCTCTAAAAAGGACTAAAAATAGGATCCGAAAAATATGTATAGTCCTGTACTAGTTTATTAAAAAAAAAAAGGCCCAATTCAATATTACAAGTTCAAAGTTTAAATAAATAAAAGATCCAATCTAAACTAAATGAATAAAAAGCCGAATCTAAAATAAAAATTCATAAAAAAAGGCCACTTTAATTTTAGAATTTCAAAATTATGTTAAAACCCAAGTTGAATTAGAAAGGCCCAAAAACTTGAGACCCCCATATATTATAAAATCTTCTTAAACTAAGTGTAAATAATTTGAGGCCCAACCAATCTATAATACCTATTGTTGTTGTTCGTTGCCTCCTTGCCTGGGAATCAAAATTGGGGGGAACCAAAAAAAAAACAGAGACTCAGCTCTATGCCCTAAAGCAAAGTAAGCCACACTCAGTCACCCAAAAATTAATTGAAGTCTAAAGAAGGAGAAACTGGAGGCCTAACTCAATATTTTTGATCTTCTCTTAAGTTTCATTCATCACAACAGTGAAGATATTTTTTTTCCTCTCTATTTTATTTATTTATTGATTTTATGGAACTTTTCATTTTATTTTTTTTTTGAAATTAATAGATAACTATTATATTTCTGAACATTTTATATATTTTTTAATTTTTTTATTACTCATCTCATATTAAATTTGTTATATAAAATAGGTTTTAAATTTTTGCTTAATGAAATATTTGTTTGATGATGGTTATAATTTTTTTTTAATTATAATTCCATGATATTTTATTTTATTTTATTTTATGTTTATTGACGATTGAATTTGTTATGATTGAGGATCAAGTTAACAGCTAGTGTTATGATGATGATGATATTAATAATTTTTGTTAAATTATATCAAACATGCCAATCATGATTCCTAGAAAGTAAATTATTTTAAATTGTGCTATATATTTAAGCAAAATTTAGTAAATTTTTTGTAAATATCATTTTTTTAATATGTATGAAAGACTCCATATTTATTGTTTACTTTGGATGGTTAGAGCCAATTCGAAGAGCACAAACCTGAGTCGACCATCTGAGAAGATCGATTTGCTTCTTGGACATGGACTGAAAGTGAGAACTAGTATTATTAACATTTTTTGAACTCGGAATATTGTGGTTGAAAACGACACAGCTTTGGTGGCACACAACTTTGTTAGTTTTGATTGTATACAAATTAAAGGGCACCGTTTGGATTGTTGATTATTGTTTTGGTTTTTCAAATTGTTTTGTTTACACACAACTTATTGATTTTGTTCATTACTTGTACATAACACAAAATAAATAATTATATGCTTATAATTATCAATGTAAAAAAATACAAATAGTCTCATTTGATTTGTCGAAAAACACAATAATTAATTGATAAAATTTAAATTTCCAACTCATGCAAAACCTCAAAAAAAATAAAAAAATAAAATTGTGCTACCAAATATTTTTCTTTACAATCGTCAATTATAATTTATTTAAAATAAAAATTTTATTTTTATTTTTTAGTGAACCAATTGTAAGAATAAATATTATGATGAATCATCATTTTATTTTGATTCATTCCTTGTGAAGAAAACATTGTTAGCTTTCAGAGTTTGATTGCATATGTAAATAAATTAAATAAAAATGAAAAAGAAAGTGAGTACGATTCATGAAACCTAAGTTAAATAATATAATAAAAATTAAACCTTTCAAACTACTTTTGTAATATGATTGTCTACGATTATTGTTCAGAGGTGTGTGGGACAATCCACTTTGAGTTAACCTATTATTGCTTTCCATTTCAATAATGCTATCACAATTTGCTCAAGAATGATTATATTTTCATCAATATAAGAAATTTATGAATATAATCCAATGATACAAGTAATATAGATCATAAAAATAAGAATTTTAAAACATAGCAATTGAACAAATATTTATAAGTATAAATTTATTTCAACAATTGTAAGCTTAAAATTTTGATTTTTGTGATAAAGATCTAAAATTTAAAAACAATACAATAATTAAAAAAAAAATGAAATAGAGACTTAAATTCAGCAATAGAGCCAAACATAATTCAAGACTGAGCAGTCACGAAACACAAGAACTACAAATTTGACTTCAACATATTTTACAATTAACACCATTTACTTAGGGGCAACATGAAAACACAAAAATATATAATTAAAAAAAAAAAAATAGTAACAAGGAGTTGGGTCCCACAGAACTCTCTCCATATCTCTATGCCTTTTACAATTGCAAATAGGCCACAAAATTTTGATAGGGCCCTTTCGTTGCATTTTATTTGAGCCCAAAAAATATCTTAATATGCTCAATTTAAATTTATAAATTTTAATTCCTATTATATTCTAATGTGCATTTATCAATAAGAGCAATACATATTAAATTTTAAAATATTTTTTTTTCCTCATAGTACACTCTAATCCATTATTCCTATTCAAATCTCTACATGTTCTTTTCAAGAGATCAAAGTAATTTTGTCTTCTTTTTCTTCTTTCTCACTCCAATCCATCCTATCAAAAGTCACCATTATCATTAATATCATTGTTTTTCATTAGAAAAATGCTTGGGAGCACTAATTAGTGCTCCCACTAATTAGGTGGCAGTGGGTCCTGCCAGTAATGATGTGATGTTTTGGTCTTGGAGTTGTATTTTTTTTTTTTTTACTTTTTTAATGCATTAGTGCTATTAGTGGTGGTGTTTTTAGTGGGATGAATCATTGTTGTTTTCATTATTTTGAAACCCAAAACCCTAGAAGAAAGTTTGAACAATCAAACAATGAATGAAAGTGATAATCAAGATAATTTTTTGAAGCAACCCATCAAAGAGGAAATAAGCATTCATTTAAAAATCAAAATATAATTATTAATTTCTGTATTTTTTCACATGTCCCATTATGATGTTAAAACTTTCAATTTTCAGAATCATATAAATAGCATTACAACTTTTAATAAAAAATTCTTTGAGATAATCTTTGAACTCAATGATCATATTAGTATCCTTCACACAAAAAACGAGCTATATCCTGCGGCACTTTTTAATAAAAAAAAAAATTTCTGTCCTTTTACTCTTTCTTTCCGTTGAACTTTATGTTTGTTCTGAAAAAAAAAATAAAAAATTTATTGTTTTTATTATTTTCTTCTTGATTATTTTTTATGCACATACAAATTGTGAAAAAATATAGAAACAAATTCAATAAAAGAGGTAAGCCAAGCAAGATAGTAGAGTGTTTTCCCATTCAAGCATTTTGTCAAACACATAGTAATCAACAAATTAGAATAGCAAACTAACAATAGAATTGTCAAACACATAGTAATCAACAAATTGTTATAGCGAAATAGCAAGAGAAGAAAGAGATACAAAAAAACAGAGACAAGGAGATGAAGCTTATCAATGGTGACTCTAATCATGGAGTCCTTTGCCAGTACCTCCTATGTATCAGTTTGAAAGGTTTTTCAAATACTTTTTATTTTTAATTTGATTATTATTTATTGTTTAGATTTATTAAGGGTAACTTAAGAAAAATTATAGGATTTACTCAGAGTAATATAAAATTTTAAATAATTAAAAAGGGTTTACTTAGAAATAGGAAGTACTCAATGATTTTTTTTGGGGTAAATAGAATCCCCTGGCCCTTTCTTTTGTACAGTTCTTGGGCTATGAATACATTGTAGCCCAATAATTTTTTTTGGCCCTATATCCATGTTTGGAAACTTGTTTCAGAAAATTTTTCTAAAAAACTAAAAAATAATTTGGTGAAAGAAATTAATAAAAAAAAAGGCATTTGGCCTATTTCAAATTTAGGTCTTCTTTGCCCAAAAGTCCACACATCTGAAATATTATAGAAAAATTCTATTTCTACATACCTAATTATTTTAATATATATCATTTCTCGGTATACACATTTAATAATTTTATTATTAGCTATTTTCTCATTTCACACACCAAATATTTCAATCATACACTTACCTCATTTTCTTGTACAGACTACCTCAATGCCCTTTCTACACACCTGTTCAAAATTGTATACCAACGGTTCAGACCCTATTTCGATTTAAGGTAACGCAGAGTTTTTAATCGGTGGTGTTACTATGAAACAGAGGAGGATTAGTGGGAGGAACTTCAATGAAGATGGGTTTGAACTAGACCCTGTTTTCCAGGGAGTAATCAAGATGATGATATTGTGAAACAAGTTCGATTTGGAGGTGAAAGCTTTACAATCCCTCTCTCTCTCTCACACACACACACACACACACACACACACACACACACACACACACACACACACACCAGTCACTCTTTCTCTCTCTACCATTCCATGATTCATCAGCCTTCAATCACCCATCGATCACTACTCTAATGGGTTTTCACCAAATCTAGCAATGATGTACGTCACTTTCCGATGAGATTTTCGGCATTATCTTCCTCCTATTGCTCTGTTTCACCGACAATGTCGCCGGAGCTACACAATTCGACTGCGAAACCTTAACTCTGACCAACTTGAAGCTCCTAGGAGATGCCCACTTGAACAATGGAAACGTGAGGCTCACTTGCGACCTTGTCGTCTTCAACTCCGGCGCCAGCAGAGCTCTTTACTCTAAACCCATCAGATTTCGGTAGTCGGAGACTCATTTGGATTTACAGACCCAAATGGAATTGGGGGTTTCTCAATTCACAACAAAACAACAGTTCCTCTGATTTTAATATGGTTCCATGGATTTCAATGGCTTCTCTCTCTCTCTCTTAATTAAGATTTAGTTTTTATATATTTATATATATTAAGTAAAAGGAGATTTTTAAACACAAGCCTTAT
Source organism: Camellia japonica (assembly GCA_030407325.1). Taxonomy (NCBI): domain Eukaryota; kingdom Viridiplantae; phylum Streptophyta; class Magnoliopsida; order Ericales; family Theaceae; genus Camellia; species Camellia japonica. The sequence continues at coordinate 161,267,594 of JAPPVO010000032.1, forward strand.
GGAAGTTCTAATCTCTTAATCTAAATTTTTTGATTTTTTGATTTAAAAAAAAAATCTTAGCATTTATTAACTTCTCCCAACTCCTATAAAAAAATTCTTTGAAATCCAACACATATGAATTCCTTGAAAAGTCCCAATACAAATGATTATTATCCCTCATAATAACACTTTAATGCATTAAGAACAAGTATAAAAAAAATTCTTGAAAAGTCCAACACATCTATCTATATCTATACTATATATTAAGCAAAAGATGATTTTTTTTTTAAAAAAATTTTATTAAAAAAAAAACTCAGTATTTATTGATTTAGTCAAAATCCCCTGATCAGCATTTATTAACTTTTTTCAATCCACATGTCTTTTCACATGCCTGCATTTATTGATTTGGTCAAAACCCCCTTATCAGCATTTAAAATCCCATCATACAAATAATTATAGCTATAATCTGTGTGTGGTTACTGCAGTATCCTTTTCAACTTCTCTCATACATTATGGTTAGTGATAAGATTGTTAAATTATTTTTATAAAAAATCTAAAATAAATATAAATATTATAATTATCCCGTGCATAGCACGGGTGATAGGTTAGTTATTATTATTCAAAAATGTGCTTTGAGATTTTTATTTTTTTTATTTTTTTTTAAGATGTATATAGAGAAAATTTAAATTTAATATTAAAGGTGTGTTTTGATGTTTATTATAGTCATTTTACTTTAGGATATAATTGTCATTAAAATAATATTTCATTAAGTGTGTGTACTAAGATAAGTAGGTGAGTAGAAATAGAATTTCCCAATATTATGTTCATAAGAACAAGCTCCCACAAAATGACTAAAATACCCACACTATATATGTAGGTCTCTAACCCTTTGAACCCCATTTATCCAAACCTCTCTTTCAACCCTCATTTCCTTTTCTCTCTCTCTCTCTCTCTCTCTCTCTCTCTCTCTACACACACAACACTCCATACAACAACAAACCAAAGGCCACTACCATCACAACCATCGGCGCCGCCGCCACTACTAAGACCACCACGACCACAACAACCAGCAAGAACCACTACCTCCACCACCACTCCATCATCTAGTCCGAGTCCCTCTTGTTCACTTCCTTCTCCTACTTCACTGACTCCATCTTCACTACCACCAACACACTCATTGCCGACCCTAATAGCCTTCAACCTCTGTTGCTTCTACGACTTCGACTCCAGCAAACACTTCATCGAATTCCTTATCTCCTTTCTCACCTCGCTCACCAAAACGCTAGCCTTCTCTATATGCTCTCTCGTCTGCAAGCGATGGCTCAACCTCAAATATGTCATTCCTCTCCACGATTCTTCGAAGTGCACCGTGAAGAGGAGAAAGTAATGGTGTAGTTGAGTAGTTCCGCCTTGTTGGACAGCGCGTAGGGGGATTGAACACCGTGCAGATGAGAAGAAGGATGCCGCATAACATGAGAAACAAACAATGAAGGAGGCTCTTTCTTTTCATCTCTCTCTCTCTCTCTCTCTCTTCTTTATTTCTTCTTTATTTTATTTATTTATTTTATTACTGTTTGTTTATTGTTAGATTGGATGGCTAAAGATGAGTACAATTTTTTTTTTTTGTGTGTGTGAATGTATGTATCTCTATATATCTATTCTTGCATTCAAGATTGGATTGTATCTTTGTATAAAAGACAGGGAAAATTTCAACAGATCATGAAAATTTTATTTAATTTTATTTTTTTGGTTCTTTGGGCTTGAAACTGTTTAATCCAGATCTTGTTATGGTTTGTAATTTTTTTTTTTTTTTATCTATCTCTAGGGTTGCTCAAATTTGAACAAATAGTGGATAATAGATAATGGAGTTTTTTTGTTGCGTCACTTATCATTTTTTTTCTTTTTTTGGTCTTTTGTACGAGTATTTTTTTCTTCTTATATGTTGTTGTTGTTAATGATGGTGATGGTGATGGTGATGGTGATCATGATGATGAATGTTGGCTTAGATGAACTGATGTAACGCCCCAAAATAGTAAGACAATACCAACTCATAAGAGAAGTATTGATAGTAGAAATGATATGTTTTCATTCATTAGAGTTCATATTACAAAAGATAACACATGCAATATACATTCATAAATGCTCATCTTGTATCTATAGCATGCAATACCAGTTAATAATCAACAAAAATAAATGCCCTACGGGCTTACATCTTTCCAAGACATTGCTTGGTTACAACAAAAGAGAGAGAGAGAGAGAGAGAGAGAGAGAGAGAGTCATAAGCTCTATACATATAAAGCCCTCGGCTTGCATAAACATTTAATACAAAACAAAAAAAAATAGAGCCTCCAGCTCCTAGGTCCTTCCAAACTACGTCTTTAGAGGAAGCATGTCACCGGTACCTGAAAATGGTTTCCCAAGTAGGGTGAGCTAAAGCCTAGTAGAAACAATCTAACACCATATATGAGGTTTAACGAAGATATAAGTGTCAAGTGTATAATTAATATCTAAGACAAAACATTCATTCTCTACAAGACCATAAGGTACCGATGTTTACATCTCAATCCATTCCCATTTATTCATTTCTAGTTAATTCATTTCATTTCAATTCACGGTCAAATTCACAATTCTCCGAATAACCCAACTGAGTTTACAACTCAGTGGTTCTCAATCAACACATTCATCATACAAACACTTCAATCTTGCCATTTTATGGAAATTTCGTCCGTGGGATCGGCACCCATGTATATGTGTGATTTCGAGACTTTCACCCTAGACATTCCGGCCAACTTAATTTCAATAGAGCCCATCACCTATCTCCTCCCAAAACATGGAGTACATCCCTTTCTTCTCCCAATCATTATACATATACAATGTATTTAAAGTACCATCATATTCAATGACTATCAACTATTCATATTCAATGCATTACGTACTGTCATATTCAATGACACCAATTTAATGATTAGTTTCAATTCACCTAATCCTCATGCAATTTCTACAACAATTATAGCTATCCTCCACTGATAGCCCAATACAGATATTTCTAAAAAGATATTCAATCTTCTCAATAGATAAATTATTCAAATTTTCATGGGTGAAAGACAATACATGTCCAACTCTACCATTTACATCAATAATCATCCAATTTCACTTTAACAATGTCAATTTCATTTATTTATACAAAATAACAATTTGATCCATTTAAGGCAAAACTCCCATTTTTCCAAATATCAACTCAAGTACCAAAATCAGCAATTTTGACACAATAAACTCCATACCCATTTATTTCACATTTACTCAAAATCTCTCTTTTGATTTTACAACCCAAACACTAGGTTTGACCAAAATTCTCCCAAAACCCACCATTGTTACACAACCACAAATAACTAAGTTAAAAACCATAAAAAGCTGTAGAAAATCCCGACCTCAAAGTTAGAAGACCAAAGGAGAAGTAGGTAAAACTCCAAAGACATCGAAACAAAGGTTGATTCGGATCAAAATGTAGTTATTGATATGTTCTACCTTTTTAACAAAGGCCTAAGGGTGAAGATCCCAATGGTCTAGGTGAAATAGTAGAGAGAAGATGAGTTTAGAGAGAGAAACTCAAGATTTAGGTTTTTGAAAAGTTTTAGAGAGAGAGGAATGAAAAAGTGAACTAAAAAGTCTTCCTCACGGACTGATATACACGCAGTCTGCTCAAGCGTGAAAAGTGACGCTCAAGCGTTAGACAAAAGGTTCCGCTCGAGCGCAAGAAGTGACACTCGAGCGCGGAATGCACACTTTCAGCAATTTTGTAGACGAAGGACATCGCTCGAGTTCAAGATTGGACGCTCAAGCGTCCACCCGCTCGAGCGTAGGAAACGCCACTCGAGCAATTTTCTACCCAATTCTTTTACATGACTAGCAATACATAATATAGGTTTATAAGAAAAGAAAGCCAAACAATGTAAAACATATAAACAACATATATATATTGTACGATATTATTTGTGGGTAGGCCTGGCTAGACTAGGCTTGAAGTACTTTTTCAAACCCGACTCACACAATAGTCAGGCATAAATTGGGCTTATTACTGGCTGATCCCCTTTTTTATCTTTCTATTATATATTGTAACTTATTGTATGTATAATTTAAGAATCAAAATATTTTTCATGATGCGTAACAATAATGAGTTTGGATTCTCTGTAGTTGTTTCATTTAGAGCAACCCTGTAGTGCACCAAAAGCCAGGCCCGATTTTGAGAGCAACCCACAAAACAGCTGCTTTGGACCCCTTAAAAAAAGACTAAAAATAGGATCCGAAAAATATGTTTACTCTTATACTAGTTCATTAAAATAAAAGGCCCAATTCAATATTATAAGTTCAAAGTACTAAATAAATAAAAGACCCAATCTAAACTAAATGAATAAAAGGCCCAATCTAAAATATAAATTCATAAAAAAAAGGCCCACTCTAATTTTAAAAGTTCAAAATCATCTGAAAACCCAAATTGAATTAGAAAGGCCCAAAAAGTTGAGACCCCAATATATATTATAAAAACTTCTAAGTGTAAATAATTTGAGGTCCAACCAATCTAGAATACCTATTGTGTTGTTCGTTGCCTCCTTGCCTGGGAATCAAAATTGGGTGGGAAGGGGGAAAAAAAAAACAGAGACTTAGCTCTATGCCCTAGAGCAAAGTAAGCCACACTCAGTCACCCAAAAATTAATTGAAGTCTAAAGAAGGAGAAATTGGAGGCCTAACTCAATATTATTGATCTTCTCTCAAGTTTCATTCATCACAAACAGTGAAGATATTTTTTTTTCCTCTCATTTTATTTATTAATTGATTTTATGGAACTTTTCATTTTTTTTTTCAAATTAATAGATAACTATTATATTTCTGAACATTTTATATATTTTTTATTTTTTTATTACTCATCTCATATTATATTTGTTATATAAAATAGGTTTAAATTTTTGCTTAATGAAATATTTGTTTGACGATGATTATAATTTTTTTAATTATAATTCCATGATATTTTATTTTATTTTATGTTTATTGACGATTGAATTTGTTATGATTGAGGATCAAGTTACCTGCTAGTATTATGATGATGATGATGATATTAATATTTTTTGTTAAATTATATCAAACATGCCAATCATGATTCCTAGAAAGTAAATTATTTTAAATTGTGTAAATATTTAAGCAAAATTTAGTAAATTTTTTGTAAATATTTTTTTTTTAATATGTATAAAAGACTCCATATTTATTGTTTACTTTGGATGGTTAGAGCCAATTAGACGAGCACAAACCTGGGTCGACCATCTGGGAAGATCGATTTGCTTCTTGGACATGGACGGAAGTGAGAACTAGTATTATTAACATTTTCTGAACTTGGAATATTGTGGTTGAAAACGACACAGCTTTGGTGGCACACAACTTTGTTAGTTTTGATTGTATACAAATTAAACGGCACCGTTTGGACTGTTGCTTATTGTTTTGGTTTTTCAAATTGTTTTGTTTACACACAACTTATTGATTTTGTTCATTACTTGTACATAACAAAAATAAATAATTATATTCTTATAATTATCAATGTAAAAAAATACAAATAGTCTCATTTGATTTGTCAAAAACACAATAATTAATTGATAAAATTTAAATTTCCAACTCATGTGAAACCTCAAAAAAAATTTGTGCTACCAATATTTTTCTTTACAATTGTCAATTATAATTTATTTAAAATAAAAATTTTATTTTTATTTTTTAGTGAACCAATTGTAAGAATAAATATTATGATGAATCATCATTTTATTTTGATTCATTCCTTCTGAAGAAAACATATGTAAATAAATTAAATAAAAATGAAAAAGAAAGTGAGTACGATTCATGAAACCTAAGTTAAATAATATAATAAAAATTAAACCTTTCAAACTACTTTCGTAATATGATTGTCTACGATTATTGTTCAGAGGTGTGTGGGACAATCCCCTGAGTTAACCTATTATTGCTTTCCATTTCAATAATGCTATCACAATTTGCTCAAGAATGATTATATTTTCATCAATATAAGAAATTTACGAATATAATCCAATGATACAAGTAATATATAGATCATAAAAATAAGAATTTTAAAACATAGCAATTGAACAAATATTTATAAGTATAAATTTATTTCAACAATTGTAAGCTTAAAATTTTGATTTTTGTGATAAAGATCTAAAATTTAAAAACAATACAATAATTTAAAAAAAAAATGAAATAGAGACTTCAATTCAGCAATAGAGCCAAACATAATTCAAGACTGAGCAGTCACGAAGCATAAGAAATACAAATTTAATTTGGGAAACTTACCAATAAATCACATACACAAAATTCAAAATCCATCTAATCCTAAAACAAAACACTTGCACCAATTAGTCTTATATATTTTTAATTGCTACCAAAAAATCTTTTTTTTTTAAAAATAAATAAATTTACAGACGCTGCTACATTCCACTACTGTCGGACTTCTGTCAGACAGTTACCGGAGACTCGTCGGAATGTTCAACATCACCGGAAAGTCACTGGAGTATCGCCGAAAGTTCATTGGAGTGTTTTGAACGTCAATGGAAGTCGCCAGAATGTTCAGAACGTTCGCTGGACGGTAAGAATATTGTTGGAGATTCATCGGAATGTCCAGAATATTGCTGGAATAAATGGAATAAATGGAGAAATTAGAGTGAAAAAATATAGCAAAATGTGCTAAATATTGATAAACTAAAAAAAAAATGTAACGACAAAAAATAGCAACAATGGGAAAAAAACATATGTTATTTTTCAATTTTTGTAGGGTTTAAGAAAATAATCTCCAATATTGATCAAACTAAAAAACAAGTTTTGAAACTGTAAAATGTTACAGTTTCAAAGCAAAAATCTATTAAGCATTTATCCTTATTAATCAAACTGAAAAACATGTTATGAAACTGTAAAATTTTACAGTTTTAAACCATGATTCATTCTAGCACCAAAAAATTGAAACTGAAAATTTTACAATTTTCACCGCTTGTAACTAAAACTCGAAAACAACTTGTTTAGAACTTGAAATTTTTTTCCATTAAAACAGGAAAAGAGAAGTGTATAGCAGAGAAAATGTAGAAAAATTAAGATATCGAAGGAGAGAAACAGATATAGAGAGAGGATTGTACTTCGATAACTATTTTTTGTTTAGATCTAGCCGGATCTGATGTAGATCTACATCATATTTGAGTAGATCTACTCATCTTTTTTGTCGAAAACATATCTTCTTTACCGTTAGTGAGGGTGAAGTAAGGAGTTAGTGGTCGGTGGTTGCCGGTGAACCCTAATCGATTGTAGTTGTTGGTCGCCGGTGACTATATATCAGAAAGAAAAAGAAAAGAAGAAAGACGTGGTTGCTTGTTGACGATCGCCGAAAGTCAGAAAGAGAAAGAAGGCAGAGAAGAAGAAAAACGTTATAGGACTTTTAAGTATAAACAAAAGGTTGTGGGACTAAATAGGCCACACCTTTTACAATTGGTTGGGGCTTGCCTCTAGTCCATCATCTTGACTGGAGGGTCCAGTCCCTCACTTTTGGGCCCTTTTTCGATAATCCTAACTATTCACATTTTAAAGTTTGTTGAGTATATTATCCTTGTAAAAAATCACGTTGATCGGATAACGGATACTATGTATTCGAATCACTTTTTAATGAACCGTTAATTTTCTAACCGTTCATTTTTTCGGGACAAAAGTGATCCGAATATATAGTATCT
>JAPPVO010000032.1:161275432-161350878 GCA_030407325.1 Camellia japonica
TTGCACTTTTTGCTGCTAAACATGATTTATGTAAGCCCACCGAATTGCTAATCCAATCTGGTCCCTAATTTAATGTATGATATTAGATTTATATTTATATTTATCTCCTGTATTGTAGATATAATTTATCTCTACTACTCTATCTCCTTGTATCTCTATCTCTTTCTATACCTAGCTAGGTTTGTAGATAGCCTATAAATACAGGCTCTCCCTATTGTATTCAATTCATTTAATATAATACAAATACACAATTCTCATATTTCTTTCAACTATTTTAACATGTATTAGAGCTCTAGGTTCTACACTTATAGCCCTTTTCTTTTCTTAGCCATATATACAGTGGCACTACAGCATTCATTTCATCACCCATGACACTTTATTATCTCTGTTCCAGCACTGCTTCATCGTTATTTTCACCCAAAATTTTTCCCTTACCACCAAACTGATCGAAATCTCCTCACGGTTCCAACGACACCGACCACGTCACTAGAAACTCATCAACCGCCCTCACGTGTCGTTTTTGTGCTCGGCGCGTCTCCGCCTTTAGCCACCACTCTCACACACGTCCTCACGCGCCATTCAGTACTTGCTCACGTCATCACCTGACGTTAGCCCTGCGCTCACGTGCGCCGTTCCTACTATTGGCGCCGTGCGTACGCCATTCCTACTGTGTGCCCGTGCGTACGCCATTCTGTTATTGTGCGCCCGCGTGCGCTAATCTGCTGCTGTGCGCCGCGCACCCTTTTTGCTATTGTACGTTGCGCCTCAGCCGTGCTAACGTGAGCCGCGCCTCTACTGACATCAGCTTCGCTCTTGCTGACATCAGCCCTGCACCCTGTTTGTCCAAAATTCAATTTTTGCTTGCTTCGCCTATTTTTTTGCACCTTTTCTGATCATTTTGGCTTGTTTCGCCTATTTTTTGCACCTTTTCTGATCATTTTGGCCTTGTTTCAACTATTCGACGTTCCAGATTCACTGGCGCACTCTGTTTTATCCAGTTCTACTCCGCCATCACTGATTCTCCTTTGTGATTCATTATTTAATCACTTCATGGCTCGTTCAGACAGTTATCCTCAGCACGGTCGCTATTCTGGACCCTCCACAATATACAGCCGAGATCTGTCTTCAGCACATCTTGCATCTCCTACAGTTGCCTTTGGTTCATCATCCATTGTTACCCTGTCACTACCTTACATTCTTTAGGACATTGAAGCTATTGTCAGAAAGGTTATTTCTACCTCTGGTACACCCTCTACTGTCCTCTCAGTTACTCCAAGTACCTCTTCTTGGTATTTTGATTCCGCTTGTTACAACCATATGACCTCTGACCCTACACTTTTCTCCTCTATTACATCTTTTTCTACGTTACCTGTTATTCATACTACTGATGGCTCTCCAATACATGTTAGTCATATAGGTCATATTTTCACCTCTACTGTTTCTCTACCCCACACTTATCTGATCCCCAATCTTACACTTAATCTTATTTCAATTGGTCAACTCTGTGATCGTGGCCTCACTATTCTCTTTTCTCCAACTGGTTGTGTTGTGCAGGATCCGAAGACGGGACAGACTCTTGGGATCGGTCGTAGACATGGCCGTCTGTATAAGCTCATCCACCTTCGCATTCCCTCCTCTAGTCCTTCCACTGTCCAGACTGCTGTTCCTACTACTCCTAGTTCTCTTTTTGCCTTATGGCATTCTCGGTTAGGTCATGTTTCCTTTGGTCGTTTACAATCTCTAGTTTCTAGTGGTCAATTAGGTCTTGTTCCAAATGATAAAGTAGATTGTCTATCTTGTCAATTAGCAAAACAATCTGTTTTACCATTTTCCATCCAGTACCTCTATGTCTCATGCATCTTTTGATCTCATACACTCTGATGTTTGGGGATCGGCACTTAATACCACTTTGGGTGATCTAAATACTTTGTCATTTTTGTAGATGATTTCACTCATTTTCCCTGGTTATTTCTTACGAAGTCTCACTCTGAGTTACCACAAATATACTATGATTTCTCACAAATGGTCAAAACTCAGTTTTCTTCCACCATCAAAGTTTTTCGTGCTGATAATGCCCAAGAATACAAAGAAACAAATTTTTTGAGATTCCTTTGTCAAAATGGCACACTTTCTCACTATTCTTGTCCTGGTACCTCCTAACAAAATGGTTATGCTGAGCGTAAACATCGTTATCTTTTAGATACTATCCGTGCTCTTTTAATTTCCTCTTCTTGTCCTGAGCGCTTCTGGGGGAAGTCGCTCTCACAACTGCCTATACTATCAACCATGTTCCTTCTCCTACCATCAACAATCATACCCCATATGAGCGCTTATATGGCCAACCTCCTGTCTATTCTCGTCTCTGTGTGTTTGGATGTGCTTGTTTTGTCCTCCTTCCACCACATGAGCATTCCAAATTAGAACCTCGAGCCCGTCTATGTTGCTTCTTGGGGTATGGGATTAAACATGAAGGCTATTGTTGTTGGGATCCTATTTCTCAACGTCTTTGTGTTTATCGTCATATGGTATTTTGGGAAGACAAGATGTTCTCTTCTATATCTAAGTTTCATCTATCCACTCCTCCCACTACATCATTCTTCACAGATCCCTCTTTATTGTTGATGAGCTTGATACAGACACTACTTCTGCCCTGTGTAGACGCGCTCGAACGTCCCGGGAAAATCCCGTTTTGTTCATTGGGCTCACTACAGTTCGGACTCAAATGCTACGGTTCTGAATCTAATCTCACAAGTGCGATGATGAGACCATAAATCACCAAAGAGTCCAAATCCGGACAAATCGTTTTGGAAAACTGATTTTTAAAAGAAGTGCCAAACATGGACTGCTTTGCCAGATACAGAGTCGCCACCTAAATATTTTATTTTGGGAAATTTAGGAAACCCTGACTCGTGCCTAAGGCCACATGTTCGTCATCACCAAAGTTGCCTCGGCTCGGGAACTTGGGTACGAGAGGGAAGGTCATGCAATGAGCACCCCCGCTGCCCGATCAAAGATCGGCCTTTACTAAGCATGATATTTTATTTTTGAAAACACATGTGTTCTTATTTCGGTGTATTAACCTAGAATTACTATGTGATGCGCACATCATACAAGTATATACTAGATTGCCTAAGTTGGAACAAACATTGCATATTTTTTAAAAGGGTTTGCTACTCGCAAGTAGGCTAAAATGCGGATTTTTACCTCAAGTGCTTAGAAAACAGGTGATTTGCACTCTCAAGTGGCTTAAAATCGAATATGAATTGTCCAATTCAAGTAATCCCAACCTTCAACCCACAGGCTATTCAGGCAGTTAATCACATAAGCAATAGCCTCATGGCAAGCATGCTATCATGGCATCACTCACATACATGCAAGGATGCTAAAGCATAAACACTTACCGAGTACTCCAAGCCAAAACAGAAACTAGTTAGTAATCAATGCATGATCCTAGTTCATGTTAAGATGGCTAATGCAACACATGCAAGAGTGCTACTAAGATAGGCTTGGTTATTCTAAGATGGCATATGAGATGCTACAGATAACACGTATTCAACTTGGAATTGAAATACATGCAGTTAGTATGATGCGCCGAGCCCGGTGCATGCAAGACAGATGAATGGATGCAATCATGCGAGCATAAGGATGCTAATTGAAAACATGCCCTAAAACTAACCATTATAAACTGGTAAATAAAAGGGAGAAAGACGTGGGATGGAAGACATGCATCACACACACACACACAATTATTACAACAGTTGGCCCTCTCGACGGAGGGTCTGAATAAATAATACAACACTAACTAGCTAATCTAAGCTAATCTAATTATTACATAACTAAAATGAATAATAAATTACAGCTAATTATTACACAGCTCTAATTAATTAACAAACTAACTAAGTAAGCAATTAAACTAGCATGCAAACTACATGAATGTGGACTGCCTCAGCTCTGCTTTGGATGACGAAGGATGCATGCATGCTCGAATTGCTTTGTTCGGAAATCCCTCGCGACACCCCGACTTGCTTCTATTTGTAATTGACCTCAGAACACTGCACAAGGCTCCAGAAGGCTGAAACTCCACCCTGGGAATCTGTGGGAAGGCTGCCGACCAGCTATTGGCCTTGGAGACCACCTGCCGACCACTTTTGTGGTAAAAAATCAAAAAAGTGGTCGGCCAGCCACTAAACCTGGTCGGTCGACCAGTTTCTGCCTCTGTTTCTGGTTTTCTGCAACAGAAGGCAAGAGAGAGAGATGGCAAAGTATTCGCAACACATGTGCGCACAACCACTCTGCCCGTCATTGCATAAGCTCTAGGGAGTGTAGTCCTCAACCCTCGGGCCATCGGTCGCGCATCTCGATGCATGATGGCCTGAGAGTCGAATTGCACGACTCAATGTGAAATGAATGCACATACAAGCACCTAAAGCCAACAGCTCCGTCATGGGTAGTCAAGAGTGTCGGCGACCGGGAATCGAGGCACGTTTCGTCACTTTGAGTACGAAATGTTCCTCGTTTCCCGTGTTCGGACTAACTCCTATTCCGAACACAATGCAACAAACAATGGCACGCACAATGCGACTTTAAGTATGTAACCTAAATGCTATGCAACGAAGTGATGCAAACATGCAAAGGATGACATGCAAACATGCAACTAGCATACACAATGCTATGAACTAACAATGGCATACTCAATGCACGTGGTACTTAGCATACACAATGCACCTAAGAACTAAAACACAATGAGATGATTAAGGCATGCACAATGCAATGATCAATCATGCGACAATGTGGCATACTCAATGCAAAAATGGACTTAAACCAAAAAGGATGGGCCTCAGCCACACCCAAATCAGTGGCCAAACATGATGAAAACAAGACTCCAAAACTCATGCTAGCATACACAATGCAAGGACCTAAGCCCAAGGGCACAAAATGCAACTCTACAAAAGCATTGAAACGATGAAATATGGCATACAATGACACATGTTCCAGCTCTAAAATGACATATAACATGACTCCAAAATGACTCCGAATCATGCAAACAACTCACACAATGCATGTTGAATTGCTCAAGCATTGAAACTAGTGAAGTGCATTACACTATAGGCATGCAAAGTGATGCTCAAATGATGAAACCAACCCCAAACAGACCCTATGCAGGCCCAAAATAGTAGCAAAATGGTTGGGATGATGGCTTGAAAGGCACAAAAGTGAGGCTCATGCAATGGCTCGCAAATAGGGCATAAATGCACAACTCTAAAGAACACTTAAAGCATGGAAAATATGGAAGTGTAGCACCCCTATAAGCTCTGAAATATCATGCCCAATGATGCCAAAACATGTAAATAGCTCAAGTTAAGCATGCAAGGGACCTCCAAACTCAAAGCTAGTCAATGCTATTACACAACAAGTATGCATGGCAAGCATCATTCGACCAAAGGACCTCAAAACAGAGCTAAGGCAGCCCAAAATATGAACAAAATCAGTTTGGAGCATGGCCAAAATATGCTAGCATGGAGGGCCAAAACAACATGCATTGTGAGCTAATGAACATGAGTTACACTACAAGCATATGAAGCATGTGAAGGACTACCAAACCAAGCAAAAATAGAGTCATGGAATGCCAAAATATGGCTAAAAACCCACTGAAACATGACCAATACATGCAAGAATGACATGCTCCTTTGATAAGCTATGAAAGGGATTACTCTACACATGCAAGAAGCAAGCAAAAATGGACCAAACCAGCCATGGTCAGAGCCTAGGCAGGTCCTAGAAATCACCAAAAAGTGCCTGAACTAGGCCTCCAAATGGTATAAACATATGCTCCTTTGGTAGGCCAAAAATGCTAGTAAACAAGACAACAAGAGAGAGGGTCACCCCTCTCTGATTTAGGCCCTCAAAACCACATACTCACCACTGAAAATCCACTGGATTTCAGTGGTAGGAATGCCAAGCAAAGATTAAATCAAAGGCTATATGGCATGGCACAAAACAAGGCTATTTAAAGCATGCAAAAGGGTAGATGACCTTCAACACCAAAATGGTCTTAAGCAAACATCAAAAGGACCTCAAAACAAGACTTTTTTCAGTTGACAACAAAGCTCAAATAAGCATGTAAGTTTGGCTAAGAGAGTGATCAAGACAAAGCTTTAAAAGTGGGAAAAGAGATTACCCTTGACGCTCAGCAAAACCAGCAACTTCTCCAGCCCAAAACCAACTCTTTAACCTCTGAAAATACCCTCCAAGAACCTCAGATCAATGGTGGAGGTGTGTGGCTATGAGGTGTGGTGCAATAGGCCAAGAACAATGCACTTTTGAACCCAAAATGTAGAGATATAAAGAGGGATATATATTTTGCCTTCAACCAATTTTTTTGGAACCTGGTATAAGGAGAGGGAGGCCCTCTCTTATAGAGAAGCAAATGTTCAAGCTTCCTCAAGAAGCTAGAGCAAGGGTTCAAGCTTCCTCAAGAAGCTAAAACAAGGGTGCAAATCCTCCATACATGTCTATGGAGGATACAGTCTGTGCCTTCCAGCTGGCACAGCTGGCATCCACTCAGTCAGACAAAACAAGAGAAAGCTGGCCGACCAGTTAAGGTGGTCGGCCGACCACTTTCTCTGGTCGGCCGACCAGGGCAAGTGGTCTCCCAGATAAAAGGTGGTCGGCCAAGGGTACTGGTGGTCTCCACTTTGAAAGCAAGCTAGTGGTGTGGTGGGAGACCAACAAATGTGGCCCAAAGACCAAGAAAACCAGCTTCCCGACAAGAAAACAGGCTAGCGGGGGAAAAGTGGTCTCCAAGGAGAAAAGGTGGTCTCCCACCCTTGTACCACCTCCCAAACAAGGAAAACAAGGTTCATGCCAAAAATAAACCAACACGGATGCAAAACGAGAGTTCGGGGGGCAAAGCGCGCGGCCGGGTGCCCCGAAAACTGGCTATTGAGCACCAAAAGTGGCATACGGCCACAAAAGTGGTCTCCCGGACCACAGTGTCCCTCTAGACAGAGGAAACAAGGTGTGTTCCAAAAACCGTGCCAAACGGAGAATGTTAAGCGATCCCGAGCCGAGGCGCGCGGCCGACGACTTCGAAAATCGGAAACAAGTCTCCAAACGGGAACAATGGCCTACGTCCACGAAAAATAGCCTACGATCATTGAGAGATGGTCTACAAGACCTCTCCCTCCCTTCGGGAAGAGAAAACAAGACCTGGTCCGCAGACCGAGTCAAGGCACAAAAAGTTCCGAGGCTCGGAGGGTAAGGCTCCCAGCCAAAACTCTGAAACTTCAGAACGAGCACAACATGCACCATCACCGAGCGCTCAATCGATGACGTCTGAGTCTTAAGGTCGGTCAAAAATGGGGTGTCTACACCTTGCTGCCTCTGGCCCATCCTGAAGATCCTGCTCCGTCTCCTGGTTCTGTTGATGCTCCACTTCTTGATCCTGCTCCTAGTCCTGCTATGTTGCCTCCGGCCCATCCTGAGGCTCTTGCTCCACCTCCTGGTTCTGCTTTTGAAGTACCTCTTCGTCATTATACTCAAGTAACACAACCTTCTGTCCTTCTTTTGTGATTTCATTGTTGGTTCTACTGTATTTTCCTCTCATGAACCTACTTCCTATCGAGAGGCTTGTTCTCACCCTCTTTGGCAGCAAGCTATGACTGATGAACTACAGGCTTTTGATAAAACTCATACTTGGGATGTGGTTCATCTTCCTCTTGGCAAAAGTATTGTTAGTTGCAAATGGGTTTACAAACTCAAGACTCATTCTGATGGTTCTATTGAGCGTTACAAAGCACGTCTTGTTGCCTGGGGGTTTACTCAAGAATATAGGATTGACTATGAATAAACCTTTGCTCCTGTTCCCCGTCCGACTTCTGTTCGTAACTTATTTGCCGTTGCTGCTGCTGGCCACTCGAAACTTTGTTAGATGGATGTGAATAATGCATTTCTCAATGGCGATCTCACTGAGGAAGTTTATATGCAACCTCCACCTGGTTCCTCGGTGTCACCTTCCAAAGTCTATAAACTTCGCCGTGCTTTGTATGGTTTGAAACAAGCTCCTTGTGCCTGGTTCTCCAAGTTTAGCTCCACCATTCATGATTTTGGATTCTCCTCCAGTGCCTATGATTTTGCCCTTTTTATTCGTAAGACAAAGTGTGGTACTATTCTTCTTCTTCTCTATGTAGATGATATTATCATCACTGGCGATGACACAGTAGATATCTCTAGTCTCAAACAGTTTCTCAGTCACCAGTTTAAGATGAAGGATTTGGGTCTTCTCAGCTATTTTCTCGGCTTGGAAATCTCTCATGATTTGTCTAGTTACTTTCTCTCCCAAGCCAAGTATACTTCTGATCTCTTAGCTCGTGCTAGTCTTACCGATTGCAAGATTGCCTCTACTCTCGTTGATCCTCAAACTTGTCTCACACCTCCTGACAGTCACCTGTTGTCTGATGCTACTTTATATCGTCAACTAGTTGGTAGTCTTGTCCATCTCACGGTTACTCGTCCAGACATTGCGTATGCTGTTCACATTGTTAGTCAGTTCATGGCTGCTCCTCGCTCTCCACACTATGATGCTGTAGTTTGCATTTTACGATATCTCAAAGGCACTATGTTTTATGGTCTTCACTACTCCGCTCACTCTTCCTTGCAATTACATGCATTTTCTGATGCTGATTAGGCAGGGGACCCTACTGATCGCCGTTCTACTACAGGATTCTGCTTCTTCTTGGGTGACTCTCTCATTGCCTGGCGTAGCAAGAAGCAAACTCTTGTTGCTCATTCTAGTACTGAGGTTGAGTATCGTGCTCTTGCTGACACTACTCAAGAGCTTTTGTGGCTTTGGTGGCTTCTTTCTAATATGGGATTTCTCATTCTACTGCGATTAACCTCTGTTGTGATAGTCAGAGTGCTATTCAGATTGCCCATAATGATGTCTTCCATGATCGCACAAAGCATATTGAGATTGATTGTCACTTCATACGACATCATGTTACTAGTGGCACTGTTCGTCTTATCTTTGTTATCTCTGCCAATCAGACAGCCGACATCTTCACCAAGGCTCATCCTTCTGGTCGTTTCAGTGGTCTAGCTTCCAAACTCAAGTTGGTTGATGCCTACCCATCTTGAGTTTGAGGGGGATATTAATGTATATATTAGATTTAGATTTATATTTATCTCCTTATGTTGTAGATATAGTTTATCTCTATCTCTCTCTATCTCTATCTCCTTGTATCTTTATCTCTTTCTGTCTCTATCTCTTTCTATACTTATCTAGGTTTGTAAACAGCCTGTAAATACATGCTCTCCTATTGTATTCAATTCGTTCAATATAATACATATACACAATTCTCATATTTCTTTCAACCATTTTAACATGAACAATAATTTGTCCATAAAAAACTTATTGGTTTTAGTGCTCGCTTAATATGCTAGGTTAAAGAAATGGGCAACATAGTAAAAATGGGCCAACCCTTTAACATTATTATTTGAGTAATGATAGAGATATAAAAATTTTGCCAAACCTTATACGAGTATGAGACCACTCATTTAGTGTTCATAAAATTTTAAATAGATATTTAGGGTATCTAGTATTTTTATAAACATTTACCTCATTCTTTATTTTTGTGTCTCTGTGTGTCTCTATCTACTATTTTTCTTAACTTAGGCTCTTTTTACCACTTGCCGCTTCCCATCACAACCTCCACCTCCCTCATTTTCCTTAACATTACCAAGTTCGACTTCATGCTTATGTCATCTCCCCCTCCTCCTACCACCAAATCCCTTGTGATCGTTGCACAAACCTTCTCCCTTACCATCCTTTCACCACCAAACCACCAATTGGTTCAAGGGACTTTATTCCAGTTCGGCAATGACAAAGTTGGCGGGTTAGGGTTTGTGATAGTGATATGGACTTCAAGATAAAGCATAAATTCTTTATCTTACAAAAACATGCATCAAATGTGGAATTATGTTTTAGTTATTGATTAGTGTTGGTTGGTTGCAGCTGGACATATCGCCAATACGGAGATTTGTTGGATTATTATTCTTGGAGCCCCCTGTGGGGGTACTCTTGATCAATAATGTTAGGGATCATGAAATATATCATGAACTATCATGAAGATTTTTCATCCCTTAGTGTGTGGTATTTTATTGTATGAATAATCTAAAGGTGGAGAATCTGTCATGGTCATCTTCATGATATTTTTTCATGTCCAGCTACTCTAATAGCCCGAGTCTTTGGTGTGACCTTTGCTTACTTGATATCTCTTGATTAAAACTTTAGTTTTGTGGAACTTGTGTAGAGAGGATTTGGATTCGGTGAGAGAATTTATATTTTGGGCTTGAGTGAGAGATTGTTTTGTCACCATTGTAACTCTTCGGAGCATTTTTGCTAATGGAATTCTTCTCTTTGTGATTGCCCTGGGTGTAGACTAGGCTAACCACGAAAATCTTGATATCTTGTTAGTTTGTGATTGTTTCCTCTCTTAGATTTGCATGATTCTTCTGTTCATATCGAACCATCAATATTTTAGCTAATTAAGTTTTTTAGGAATCTCCGCTCAATAATTAAGAATCTAAATTTTATATTATTGAAATAGGGGGGGTCCTGAACTCGATTAACGAAGGGGATGTGAGTTTGCAGTGGTGGTTCAAATGTTTAAGTAGTATAAAGTAGTTGGAGTTGAAGAAAGAGTTCGCAAGTGGTCTTGTCTTGGTCTCATGAGGTTGAGATTTTAGTGAGAAAAATATTTAAAGGGAGAATGAGAGACAACGTAAACCAGGCACCCAATTTTTGGTCATTGTCTTAATTTTTTTTTTTTTTTTTTTTACTTTAATTTCTTAATTTTTGGATTTGTGGATTATTTGGTGATGGTGGTAATGGGGATAAGATGTGAGTGAGGAGTGAAAGGTGTGGTAATAGGTGAAGTGGAGATATGAGGTGGTGGAGGTAAGATGAAGTAGAGATGTTAAGGTGATGATGGGTGGTATGGTAGTGGGGGTAATAAGGAGAAGAAGTCAAGGTGACACTTAGAGCGGCCCCCGGGCCAATTAGTATCCCAAAATAGTTAAAAGCCTTGCCTTGTTATTTGTGTTTCAAAAAAAAAAAAAAATTGAAAAAAAAAATTAGTTTGATAAAAATAAATAAAAAGAATTTATTTTAATTTATTTAAAATATTTTTGACCTCTTAAAAATAAAATTATATAAATGATAAGTATTTTTAATTATGAGATAATTGTTAAAAAGTCAAGCTAAGGAGGGTATAGACATTAGGTCTAGTGGATATTTTTTGTTGTGAGAGATCCACTCTTTGTGAAATAATTTGGTGAGAAGTCCTTTTGTTTATTTTGAAGGATATTTTGTTTTTAATTTTACCTCTTAATTTATTTGTTGACTTTTTTCATTTTATTTTTATTTGCTCAAAATTTTTCTTCTGTTCAAAATATTTTCCATCTATTAAAATTTGTATTTCCTATCTATTCATGTTCAAATTTTTTCCCTATCTGTTCATTTTTTTACTATCTAATCAATTTTTTTCTCTATTATTCAAATTTGTGGATTTTCTCTCTCATGTTCAAATTATGTGGGTTTCTCTTTGTTCTTATCTATTTGAAACAATAATGGTTGAAATATGTGTTTCTTTTTTTTATATCTCTTCAACGCAATTACATATCTGTTATAGCGATTTCGGTTTTGACTCGTCACTTGTTGTATTCCAGACTCGGCTTTGTGGTTTCTGAATGTTGTCCATGTCTTTTCCCCTTATTCCTCCTAAAATTTAGTTATTGGATTGTAGTTGTGTGTCTAGATCAAGTTGGTTGTGTGTTTTTCCAAACCTTTCTTGCCTAGATTTTTGCTCCTCCGTTCAAGCGGCCATTCTTGTGTTCGAGCGGGTTTTGCAAGTTCTCAGTATTTTTGTAGACCTGCAAATACTGGAAGAGTGTATTCTACTAAACTACTAATTTTGAATTGGTTAAACAGACTTTAAACCACTAAACTAATTAGGGAAAATTATTTATAAGTCCTATTAGGGAGACTTATGCTACATATAGTCCTACTAAAAAATTTATGTTCCCATAAGTCCTGTGTGAAGTTTGTTGACTCATTTACCCTCAATATTAGTTGTTAATATCATAAATAATGGTAAAACCATATATAAGAAATTGAATGTTACCATAGATTAAGTTTGCGAAACGTAACGTGACACCTACATAAACGTAATGTAACATGACCATATCAGATGGGACATTACATAAACGTAACGTGACGTGACACCTACATAAACGTAACGTGACACCTTCATAAACGTAACGTAACGTGTCACGTTACGTTTCGCAAACTTACTAGGTTTTTGATTTTTTAAATTGAATGTGTGTTTGTGTATTTTGAAATTCACATTCATATAGATATGATCTATGGTAACATTCAATTTCCTATATATTGTTTTGCCATTATAGTGTATAATAGTATATTAATACCATTTATTTACAACTCATAGGATCTTGTGGAATACATTCCTATCTAAATAGGACTTGAAACTCTATAAGGAATTACACAGGACTTAACATAGCATAAGTTTCCGAAATAGGATTTATAAATAAGTCTCCCAACTAATTATATTTTTTATTTTAAAATATATATAAAAAATGATTATGATGTTGGAGTAATATGCACACAAAATAACCAAAATATAATTTCATAAACAAAATTTTAACAACTTACAATTGTTTACTGGAAGTAACTACAAGGAGTTGCTTCAAAATACATATCTTGAAAATAAAATTTACAAGGTTTAATATCAGAGAAAGGTGTTGGTTCTCACTCAGAGGTTCTCACCAAGTCTAACTCTCTTTTCCACATGACTCAAAAGATTAATTTATAAGCAGGAAAATAACTGTGAAGCTTGTGACTTGGAAAGGAGCATGATAAGGCACATGGGTGCTGTCTGCTGCTTTCGACTGATTGACTAAAGTTGATCGAACATGATTGTTGCTTTTAACTGTTGTTGAGTAGGTTGATTGATGAATAGTGAACAGTAAAGTTGACTTTTTACTATTCATTACTTTCGGTGGCATGTGACTGATGGAAAGCAATATAGATACAAAATAACAGCTTTTCTCAAAAACTGAGTAGAGAGTGAAGCTATAATGCATATATATCGAATCCAATGTTGACTGGTTGAGTAATGTTGACTAGTAGCTATGCATATGGGTCCTGAGCATCTTGGAAATGGGCCGCATATGGATCATAGCTGGTTGATTGTGCAGTTGAATTGGATAAGCTGGATGAACTGGGCTTTTGGGCCGGTATAGGAAGCTTATCATCAAAGGGTTTATCTTTTAATTGGGCCTGGCCTGATCCATCAGGAGATGGGCCATCTGAAGTAGTTGATCACTGGATGATCCAGGTTTGACTTTGGGCTTGGACTGAATGGACTTGGATTTATCAGATTTGGACTTTGGCTTGCTTGACTGATCCATTTTGGATTTAGATGACTTGGGCTTGGAAGAGCTAGATGGAGGATCATTAGGACTTCCAAGATTGACTGGAGGAAGTTGGCTTCCTTGAGTGACTGAAGCAGTTAGGTTCTGCTGAGCTTTGACCATTGCAGGAGTTGGAGCATGAACATTGACTGGGAACTCAAGTTGAACTTGTTCAATAATGCGGGAAACTTTGAAGTTATCCCACCATTTAACAAAATGTTGACGAGTGACTATGTTAGTATTTTCAATTCCATATTGTCATTTAAATATCCAGGAAACTTTGTATTTGGACATAAAAATGAGCAACCATGGAAATTACTGTTGATGTTGACTACGTTTGTAAACAGTTGAAAAATAGTTGACTTGTTCCATAAGAGGTGGGGGAAGAATCTCAAGTATGGCACCATGAAGAGACCACCATCTGAGGAACCATGTAGGAATGACTGATTTGAATTGGTGATCAAACTGGAAGAACCAGGAGTGACTGTATGACTCATTTTGATATAAGAGGACTTTAAACCATGCATCCATATAGTCATAATAACTATATTGAATGGAGTGACCAGGTAAATCTCGAAACAGGTAAGGAGTACCCCATTCATTGAGAGATACAATGTTGTGAATATAAAGTGAATGATAAACAATTTTACTAGGGCAAACTTTATCACGAATTGGTTTAATCAGAATTGACTGGTGGTGAAGCAGGATATCCTTATAAAAGGAAATTGTCTTATCAGGATGGAGAGGGACAAAATGCCATCCTGGAGGGAAGTATTTCTAGGTTAAATCAAGAACATCATGGGTGTTCTTATGAACAGGTTCTTTGAAGAACAAATTGACCGAGTAAAATTGAACATTATTGGATTTAGTAGTTTTGACTAGATTGGGTGGATATGGAGTAAGTGTTTGACTAGAAGATGCAAAAGGATCTAAAGCAAGAGCAGAAGTGTAACTAGGTTTAGGAATGTTACCAAAGACTTGGTAACAACTAACCATTTCAATAGGAGGAATAACAAGAGGTTGACTAGATGAATGGTAAGGTTGACTAGATGGAACTAGGGCTCTAGAATGAGGCCTTGGGCAAGACATTTGTTAAATAGAAACAAAGATTAGCATCCACTGAGGAGATCTAAATAATCTTGATGATAATCCAGACAATTATAATAGTGAGCAAGTAAATGGCGGCGACTTTGAATTTGATGAAATTGAATATATTGAGCTCGTTGAGTAGTTTTTCTAGCTAATTTGAGGTGAGCAATTCGGTAAGCAGTTTGGTGAATAAGGTCTTTGTAATGGGTAACTTGTGACTTATGCTAAGAGATAAAAGGAGTGGCCATCTTATCCCCCCTATAAAAATTCTCGGGTAAGGAAATCAGGAATAGAATTTTGACTACCAGGGATATATGCAATATCAAAATAAAAAATACTCAAAATAGATTGCCAACGGGCAAAAATCTGTTTACTAGCAATATTTTGAACATCTTTTTCCAAAATATATTTAGCACTTTTGCAATCAACACGTAATGAAAACGTTTGATTTAAAATATCATCTTGAAATTTACTAATACATAAAACAATTAGATAAAATTAAACAACTTTTGATGATTATTCAACTAGCCATACCTCTACTAGTAAACCTTTCGACAAACCTTTAATTAACCTTCCTAATTCTAGGAAACGCTTAAGTCTTACTACTCATGATAATACTACTGTTGAATCCATTGAAAAAATATTCAGTAAATTAGCAACCTCCTCTTCGACTAAAGAAACTAAAGAAATTAAAGTATTAACACAACCGCCATTTGATGAAATTGCTCCAAGTGGCTCTGATGACACATCACATAATGAAATCATCACTTAACCCAACAATTTCAAGACACTAATCTTAATCGAATCACTCATACCAGATCTAAAGTTAATCCTATTTCTCTTACCAAAAATTGGTATAATCGACCTACACCTCCCGATTTACAATTTGAAGAAACCAATGTTGGTAATCAATTCTCTGTTTCTGCTAAAAAATTGTATGAATGAAATATAGATGGTCTTAGTGAATATCAAATCCTCACTAAATTAAATCATTTATTTATGGTTGCAAATAGTTATCTTACTAATTACCCTGAATATACTCAACCTGAAATTGTTATCTTAATTACTAATGGCTTTACTGGAATGCTCAAATCTTGGTGGGATAAATATCTCACTTCTGAACAAAGAGAATCTATTCAATATTCTGTTCAAATGAATGATAGTGGTTTTCCTATTTTTGATGATGATATAGGATCAAGTATCCCTGATGGTATTAATACATTAATTTATACCATAGTCAAACATTTCATTGGAACACCAACAAATATTTATTCAAGAATCCATGATCAACTTAGTAACTTAGCGTGCCCTACTATTGGTGATCTTAGGCGGTATAAAGATGTCTTTACCTCTAGAGTCATGCTTAGAGATGATTGTAATAAATCCTTTTGGTATCAAAGCCAAGTTATTGTTGTCTATGATGTTGGGCTATTGTTATCGTATTTTTGCTTAATTAAATTCTGATTGTTTGGATGTTTAACTTTCTTATCTCTTATTCACTTATCTCTGTCGTCCACCTTGCTAGTAACCACCCGTCTTTCATCCCACGTCTAGGGTAAGTCCTTTGATTAGGCAGTGATAGACATAGGGGTTTCCTGAAAAGGGTATGTGCGAAAACATGGTATGTGAAGACATAGGGGTTTCCTGAAAAGGGTATGTGCGAAAACATGGTATGTCAAAACATGATAAGTAATACTAGAATTTAAAAACTTGAATTCCAATAACAGAATTAAACAATGAATCGATTATTTAGAAGTAACTCATTAGTTACCTCTCGATCATCTTCTACAATTTTAGCTCCTATTCCAAATACGGAATTAGTCATTAATGAGGAAGAAATTGAATTACAGAATAATGATCCAATTGATTTAAGTTGGAATATCCCCAAAATACCAATTAAAGAAATATATAAAACAACATTTTTACAATCATCTTTTAAAGTAAATCTTCATGTTAAAACACTTGAACAAGTTTATGCTTTAACTAAATTTAGAGAAACTTGACAATTATTCTCTGCTGAAACTATTAGGCGTCATTTAGCCACTGGTCATAATTTTATTTACTTAGGATTAATTCAAGTAGGAATCAAGCCATTAACTCAACAAGGTAAGAACTCATCTACTTTACTCTGCTTAAGAGATGCTAGATTTATTGATTTTAATGATAGTATTATCGGAATGATGGAATCTGGCCTTCACAAAGGACCCGTTCATTTTAATTGTTTTCCTGATTTTACTCTTAGTTCACGTGATCCTCACATATTAAAAGCTTTAACTCTTAATATTCAAATATCTGGCTTAGCTACTAACATGATTGAAAAAGTTCATAATCTTGCTTTAACTTATCGTGTCCATTATAAAGTTATGAAAACTAATCTAAATGTTCAAGCTTTACATAAAAGTATCAAAGATAAAACCCTACTCATCCAAAGTAGTACTAATGAAGCCAATATTACTGCCCCTAACATGTTAACCTGGAAAGATATAACTTTACTAGATGAATGGATTACCACTAATGAAAATTATAATCTTAATCCCCACACACATCATCACGATGAACTTAAAAAAATTCAACAATTTACCGATGGATCTGTTCATATTAAATTTAATAGAACCACAAGTCAATCTTCTCGACATAGTACATCTAGTATCCCAACCACTGAAGCTGATGAAGATGCAAGATTTAATACACATTTGTTTCGAAAAAATAGTCAAATTAATATTGGTCAATCTTCTAATACTCATACTAAATTAAAAGGCATCGATAATTCCTCTACTGCCCAAATTAGTAAACCTGTATATGAAGAAGATACTAAATCTCACGATTCACCTACCCAAACTGATTTTGAAGTAGTTACTCCTGTTAATCCTCAATTGTTCACTCTTAGTAAACCTTTTACTCCTGATTTGCCCAAACTTCATACTGAATATAAATCCAAAGCTAATAAGACCAAGCGTCATACTTATTATAAACAATATGATGATACACAACAAATTAAAATTACACGCAAATGGTATAAATTTATGACTGAAATCAATACTGAAATTACTTTCTTTGATTATTTAGAAAATTATTATCCAAAAATTAATGTTGTTACTAAAACTAAATGGAAAACTTTTGCTACTACATCTGTAACTGCTAGTCACCCTCCTTTAGAAAATATAATTATTGATCATAAAGGCACTCCCGTACCTGCTTCACCGTTCAAACTCCCCGGCGATGAATCAATTGATGTAAAACATGAGGTTAAAAAGGTCATTGAACAAAACAATTATACAAATCAATGTTTAAAAACTATTGGTAAACAATTAATAAAATTAAAACAACTTTTGATGATTATTCAACTAGCCATACCTCTACTAGTAAACCTTTAGACAAACCTTTAATTAACCTTCCTAATTCTAGGAAACGCTTAAGTCTTACTACTCATGATAATACTACTGTTGAATCTTTAAAATAAAAAATATTTATTAAATAATATCAGAGTCAAATAGACAGATTTTGAATTCATTACTTGTTTTTAGACGGACTTGCAAATAAACTATAGCTTTGATCTCGACTGAAATGTTATTATATAATATGGGCTCGGTCCAAATCAGACCCAACCCAGCCATGTCCACCCCCTACCCAAGCCCAAACACTAATTTGAACAGCTGAAGGACTTTTTAACATGCAGTGTAGGGCTTGAATTCAAGTATTCAGCCCATCACTGCTCCTGTCGCAGCCCAGTTGATATTATTATTATTATTATTATTGTTTTTTTTTTTTTTTTGGTCTTTTATGCATTTTTAAATAATAACAATGTTTTACTTCACATATTTTCAAAAAAAATGCACAAAAGAATCAAAAAAAAAAAAAAAAGAGTTAAAAAGCCTAGTGTATATATATTATGGTAATAATGTATATATGTAGATCCTATTATATATATTGCTATCTACATACACATTGTACTCTTCACTTTTTCCAGTATAATAAAACTAGTATGAACTTTGAACATAATAAATAATCTTGTCAAATCGTATAAATGTGTTCGGTTTCTTTTGTGTAATTTCTCACTATTATTTGTGATTGAAATTTATTCCACAACACATATATATAGTCAACTCTTGAGTTGGTTTGAATTAGCTTGAGACTAACCAGCGAATTGAAATGTATATCATCCAATTGACTATAGTTATTTTATGTACATGTAATTTAAGCACAGAATTGAACACCACTCTTCAATCCAAACAAGATTAAAGAATCTTTAGCGTTCAAAACTGAGAAATGCCTGAAAAAAGGGTGATTGAAGAATGAATGAATATAGAGATACATACATATCTCTCTCATCACACTCTGCATTTTCCAGAATTATTCAATTCCCCCACCACCACACTGATATTATCTTTGCTCCCCTGAGCCATCGCTAGCTCAGTTAGCGCTGCAATTGCCTCAGCAACATGGCTTTCATTTATGCCTTGTTGAATCTGTTTCCGTTAAGTCTTCTCCTCTTCATTTTGCTATCCAGACATCTCCTGATGACCTGGCATGCGAAGTTGTTTGAAACTACGTCCCATAAGCTGTTAGTGGCAAAATCAAAAATTCATCTGTACTGGTTCTTCTCCTCACTCTGACTTTTGGTTTCTGTATTGTAAATGGTTTGAGGTAGTGATCCCCTGCATCAATGGTTCATAATTTAGAAATATTGTTAAGTGTTTACATTTCTACAGAGCACCAAAAATTATCTAGAAGCAATGGTAAAATGGATTAGTGATTTGCTATGGTCTATGGCAGTGCCCAACATGAACTCAATATTTAACGGAACCAATTTAAGTGCACAAAAGATTTCACAAAATGAAAAACAGATGAGAGATAGAAAGCAATGCCCAACCTAAATGTTTAACATGAATACTTTTTCTACAAATAGAGATTTGGATGTTGGCATGGTTCTAAATAGAGAAATAGAATTTGTCACCAATTGTTTGTCACCATTTATATCACCTCTTAACATGAATACTTATGATTAATTCTTTTGTTTGGAGACAATTATTAAGAAATTAATGAAAATACATAACATCTTGTCGTGTAATTTTATTTATTTATTTATTTATTATTATTTTTAGGTACATTAGAAATAAAATAAAAAAAAAAAAAAGGACGGAAGAAGGTGAAAACATCTCCCTCAAAATTCCTAGGATGTCCGCAACCAAGAGGCTGCGTATCTCCGCTAGAGGGTCATTCACTACAAGCAAGTCCTCAGGTTGCTCAACTTCAAACTTTGCGAGGGCATCGTCACAAACATTGCCTTCTCTCATTGTAGTGTAATTTGGTGACATAAAATGGTGGGGAAAAAAAGGTGATATATGGCAGTCCACTTCTAAATATTGACATACCCATTTGTTTCTTTCGATATCAATATACTCTGGTATATCAATGAGAATAAAAATGACATGCATATCAACTGATTTGTAATATATATGTTCATAGGCAATTCATGATTCGATTCACAACCAATACAATTGATTCATAGCTAATACGGCCGATTTAAATGCTATAAAACTCAATCATGATTTTTCAAAGAATCAGCTCAATAGCAGTTATTTCTAGGCAGGGTCTACAAAAAGCAACTCAAACACAGAGAGCTAATTATATGGAAAACACAAATGTTAAATGGACACCAAGAAAAAAAATCCAATTTACCTAATCCAAAGCAATCAACCATTCAAAATCGCAAAATTAGTTTTGGTTAATTTGTTGGGAAACATGTATGATCTATGTATTAATGAAATCGTAAACTAAATCTATAAATCACAACAACGTTCTACATACCTATAGATCTCAATGTAGCAAGAACTCCCAAGACTCGACGCCCATTCTAGTTTATAACCCTTCCACCAGCACCTTTGATTCTCTCCAACTCATCACGTCTATCAGGCTGTGCAAAAAAAAAAAAAAAAAAAAAAAAAAAAAAAAAAAAAAGAGATCATATCAACAAAAATAGTCTAGAATTGCGAGCGTTTGATTCATCAAAACCAACATATTGATATCTTGATAAGTTTATGGGTTTAGAGTTATTGATGCAATCTGTCCTTACCGATTAATTGATTCTTCAATTTACACAAATCAAATGCATGATTTGTGGCATGAATTTGGATCATTGATTTGGCTTAATCCCTATAATTACAAGATATGATTGTATTCTTCACCTATAAATATAGGTGTTTTTGTGTATGTAAATTACTTTGAGTGAATCAAATAAAATGTAACTGACTGACATTTGGGTTTGTGAGCATACAGACAACGTGCTCAACTACGTAAATTAGTGTTCTTTCATTTTTCTTAAAACTTACACAATTAAAGATCCTGACTTATTCAAAGAATAAAAATCCCGTATTCATAATGACATTAACAAATTTTTACGAGTTTTAAATTTTAATAATATATTACGAAATTGTGATCTCTATTAGGATCAAAATTATACTACAAATTACCTTATGATCATTAGACAGAGATATTGCAACACCTCCTCGAGACAGCACAGCTCTCGAATCACTGCAAGTCACAACCACCACCTTCTCCTCTCCCACCACCGCCACCACCGCCGTCGAACCTATCGTTACCACAGACAACACCGCCGTACTCTCCGCCGCCCTCTCACAATCACTCACTTCCTCATCCATCTTCTCAAAACACCCCACCATCACCTTCTCCCAATCCAACAAAGTCATTTCCACTCCATCTTCTTCATCTTCTTCAATCCTTTTCACCAGTAACCGGTGTAACCGGTCACAACAAGCATGCACGAGACGTGAGCCTCCATGTTCGTCGTATAAGCCGAAGAAATCAAAATCTCTCAAATATCTTGTTAGAAGCCCTAGCTTCACTCTCAAGGCATCCTCTATTTCTCTTCTTCGTCCAATCACCGAAATCGATCCATGTGACGAACACATGACGCTCTAAGTCCAATCTCAAACACATGCACAAGCTAAACCCAACTCAGTATAGCTCAGCCTAAGCTTAAGATTAAGTACAAGTCCAAGTCTAATACCAAACCTAGCATATGCACACGCACAAGCACAAACACAAGCCTAGGCTCAATCCAAACAAGACTAAATCCAAATCTAAGCCCAATTTTATTGATACTAACTTTATAAGACAATTCTTATTCATAACTCAATGGTTTCGGTCCATCATTTTTATATTGTAATCTTCTTACTTAAGAAAATACAAAATTACTCGGACCCACCTCAACCAGCGATTCGGTCGCACTTTAATTTCGAATTAAAGTTGCCGAAAAATCATTTACTGTGTTTGGCTTCAATTTTTTGGAAATTGAGTTTTTTGTTTTTCGTGTTTTTTCTTTTAGTGAATATTTTTAAAAATTTAAGTAATTTTTTTTACTTTTTTAGATGTACCTTACTTAGATATATTTAAAAAGTAAAATATTTGTAAAAAAATATTTTAAAAAATAATAAATACACAAGAATATAAAAAATGTACTGAATTTTTGTATTTTTTTTATTTAGTGATTTTTTTAAAGATTTTTTTTCACAAATATTGTACTTTTGAAGTATATTTATGTTAGGTGTATCTAAAAATTAAAAATATTACTTAAAATATTAAAAAAAATTAGTAAAAA
The DNA here is from genome assembly GCA_030407325.1 of Camellia japonica. Classification (NCBI taxonomy): domain Eukaryota; kingdom Viridiplantae; phylum Streptophyta; class Magnoliopsida; order Ericales; family Theaceae; genus Camellia; species Camellia japonica. Next base: position 161,297,631 of record JAPPVO010000032.1, read on the forward strand.
CAAAAAAAAAAAACATGAAAAATAAAAAATTTCAATTTAAGTGAATATTGAGTTTTAAAACCAAACAACCAGATTATTTTATAACAGAGCCACCATCCACCACCGACCACCTCTCTCTCTCGACTCCAATTGCTCTCAACCCCTTTTACCTCCGTTTTCCTTTGATTTTAACGTGAGCAAGAGCCAAGAGATTAATAGAAGAATCAGAAAACAGAGTGGTGTGGATGCAACTATCAAAATTGTGGATAAAATACTTCTTTAAATTTAAATTATTTTAGGTGATGAAATCCCCATTTTAGAGGCAACACAACCCATCTTTGTTTTCTTGCTAAGTTCAGTTGAGAGTAGTGGTTTTGCTTTAACAAACTAGGCTAGAGCAGAAAGAAAAAAAGGGTAGTTTTTTTTTTTGTTTGTGTGTGTGTGTGTGGGGGGGGGGGGGGAGAAGAATGTGGGTGAAAAGATGTGGAGTTTGTGTCAAAATGGAGGTCTTGTGGGTTTTGATCACTAGAGTTTTAAAGAAAGAGAGTGAAAATGGTACTTTTAAACCGACCATTTCCTACCATTCTTGCTTCTCAGTCTAGCGCAGTGACTCGCGATCTGCAACAATAGAAAAGGGGGTTGGACTTGCAGCGACGAGGGTCATGAAAGAGGGTAGGTGGTTCACGGTGGTCGGCGAAGGAGTGATGGCGAGGGTGTAGAGGTCAGTTCTCCTATCACCCATTCCCTTCTTTTTTTCTTCACAATTCATTTCTGAGAGAGGAGAGGGAGACCACTGTTTGTTTAAGAGAGAGAGAAGAGAGGAAGAGAGGACGGTTGGTGTAGGCAAACAGAGCAAAGAAACACGTGGGTCGTTTTTTTGCTTTTGTTGGTGCCACGTAATTTGGGCATAGTTGGGCTGAGGATTTTGTGTAGAGCAAATGTTACTGTTAAAATAACTATAACTTTACATTCATTTTTCATAACCATTCGATAAGAAATGAAAAACTTTCAGTACATGAATAGAATGGAGAGGATCAAATTGGAGAGTAGGATTATGTAAAATATTGTTTAATTAGTTAAAATTGTTTAATTTGCACTGATTCACTTGCTAATTGTGAGTTGATTTGATATTAATTTCAAATTTATAATCTGTATATGAAATTCTCCCCTTCTACTAGGGGTGTTCGCGATGTAGTTCGGTCGGTTTGAGAGTAAAATTATAAATCAAATCGTAAATGACAGATTGACAAATAATCAAATCATGGTTTGGGCAGTTTGAAGCGTTTTCCATTTGCTAGTTTATTGAAGAATATTCTTAAACAATTATAAACTATTTACATAATATATAACACTAAGTTGCATAATACATTTCATATACATAATACAAACTAATTTTACATATATTTTTCATAAATATAACTACTAATTTATAACAAATTTCACATAAATCTCTCTCACACTCATTTTTACTTTGATATTTCATTAGATATTAAAAAAAAATATGCATTAACTATAACAGAGTGGCTTTGACGGCGAATATAAATTTCAAAATTTAATCCGTAGTTAGTAGATGAATCGGTAAGAATTGCGCAATTTTAGCGGATTATGTAGTATTTTACACAGCCCTACCCTCTACCGTAGTTAATACATATATACATAATATATATTTATTTATTTCCAATGTAATATAAAATTAAAAATAAATGTGAGTGATATTTGAGATGTAGAATTTGTTGCAAATTAGTGTTATATGTGAAAAATCTAAAATCCTGCAGATATTGATTTGTGATTATGTATCAATTTTAAACAATAAATAACAATCACAATCAAAGACGAAACAACACAACGATTTACGTGGAAAAACCATAATTGAAGCGTCTCCAATTGTGATAAAAAAAACCACGGGCCAAAGTCACAAAACAATCCACTAAGAAAACAAAAAAGAAATTACATAAGTGTACTCTCAATTACTCAGCAAATCCATGCCCGAATTGTACCGACCCCAATGTGTCTCTTCCAACACCGTTTTCACCTTGGAATTGTCTTGTCTAACGTTGAATCCACAACGCCGATGTTGAATCACGACAATGAGCCACTCCAGAATCCACCAAAACTTCAGGCCCAAATTCCTTGGAATCCACCTAAGAACAACCCACTCTTTTGTATTAAATAAAACAAAACAACCAAATCCAAAACAACCAAATCCTTTGATATAATTCACTCAATTCATGATATAAACTCTCACAGATATCAAAGGAAATAAGCAAAGAAGTTCCAGAAGAAAACCCTAATACCCAAGGAGAAGACTTGGAAGCCATACCCTAAAATTAGACTAAATCGTAGCTTTATAGAGACCAGGGCCGCGATGCTCGCTCGAGCGAAGGAATGCTCGCTCAAGCGAGGAGACTAAAACGCGTGTTTTTCCAAGTGTCTTCACTCGAGCCACCAAAGTGTCGCTCGCGCGAGAAATGCATCTTCTCAGTATTTTTATAATCAGTGAAAACTTCTGGGACCAAAGATTCTTCGCTCGAGCGCACATTCCTTCGCTCGAGCAAACAAACAATTTCAACTGCATGATATAATTAAGATCAAGATCACAAACTCCTTTGCTTTGCATAGGCACAATTTGGTTTGGATTCGCATCTAAATACTCATAGCCTCACTGAAATAAAAGAACGAATAAAATTACAACTGAAAAGAGTTTTGTCAAACGGGATTGACAATAATTCTTCTCTTAAATATTTGAGTATAGGCTATTATTGAAAAAAAATCATATTAGTAGAGTGACTGGGATAGAATTGTTAAAACTTTAATTCCAAAATAATTTACACTTTTTAAAACTAAAAAATAATTTTCATTTAAATAAATTTATTTTTCATTTGTCATATCCTAAAAACTAAAAAATAAAGATTTTTTTAAAATAAAAAATTATTCTACTGAAATAAACAAAGCGTTAGTAGTGTTGGAGAGTCGAGTATGGACACAGTGCAATAAGAAGAAAAAAAAGTGAAAGCAGCTAATTACTGTAGAATTAAGAACTAAGTAAAAAAAAAGTAGCAGTTCAAATAGATTTGAGATAGAAAGTTGGAAGCTGACTTACACGTAACTACCTAAGCAAAAGCAAGACCACTAAATCTGTACAAATTTCCAAGGATTAATGAGGTTAATGTAATTAAATATTTTATTAGATATTATCATCCTATAAAATGCTGATCTTTTAAAAGATTTTTTTATGGAAAATTAATCTTTATTTTTTCCAACTTACTTTTTTTGTTTAAGGTGAAAGCTTTTGTTGTGATATATCTTATATTTTTACTACACATTCAAAATTACTGTAAGGGTTTTTTTTATAGAGGTGGAGGGTTGAAGTTGAAAATCAAAGTAAAAAGCCAAATCATGCTTCACCTAGGCCCATGCAGAGGTCTGAGGCAACGCATCTGATCCAAAGTTTTAAAGGTATATGTTATATTTTTTGTTAGGGTTTTATTGTAGACTGGTTAAGTTTAGATGTTTAAAGTTCTGTAATTTTTATTCCAAGTAGTGGATTTGATTTCCTTCCCTCTATGAGTGTAACCATATTGCCGAATCATGTTTAAATTATATTTTGAGAGTTTAATTTATTTCTCTTTATTGTAAATGCCATAACTTACAATTACAAATTTTAGGTGTTATTGTACAATGTCAAAGCAATATTTCTAAACAATGACAAATGAATCCAAATTAAACAAAAAATTATACTTGCATAGCTCCAATCAAGCTAGTTTTAACTATGAAAATCTTTCAAGAAAAATTTAAATGCAATCCAAAGGAAGCTATGTAAACGAAATACTGAGTTTTCGTATAAAAATTTAATGTAATGATGCATATATAGTTTCCCCATCATATGTTTAATAAGGCTGCCTCAATAATACAGAAGCAACAAGGGATGCCAACAATTATAATTTACTTAACTATGAAGCATATGATATGAAACCATTTAAGGTTCACTTACATTCAAAGTGATGGAATTTATGCATTCACCTGATGGCATAGGCAAATCTGCAGGATTTGTGTCAATTCTATGATCTTCAATTGGCATCTCTTGTGGGCATAGAAAAGCTTTGGGGGGCATCTGCAATTGGTCAACATTCCCTTCAAGCATTTCTACAACTTTGTTCATCGAAGGACGGTCACTAGGCATCATTTGTATGCACCACAAAGCCACTATTATCATCTTCTTCACCATCAGCCCTTCCTCCTCATTAGTCTCTCCCATTTCTATGTCTCTTCCTTCTTTGAATTGATCATAAATCCAGGAAGGAAAGTAAATTTGGCTTGTATGATCAGCAAAGGCATTCAAATTCTGCCTTCTACCATAGTCACAATGCTATCATCAGTTGAATACAATTTTGCAAGCCCAAAGTCGGAAACTTTTGGAGTAAAATTCTCATCAAGAAGAATGTTGTGAGGCTTGATATCAAAATGCAAAATTTGCATGTCACAACCATGATGTAAATATTCAATCCCACGAGCCACTCCTAGAGACATCTCATACATTTCCTTACAACTCAATGTTATGTATCCTTCTTGAAAAAATATATACTTTTCCAGAGATCCATTTGGCATGAAGTCATATAAAAGAGCTCTCTTAGATCTCTCTGCACAATATCCAATTAGTTGAACCACATTAACATGATGAATCCTTCCAATGGTAGCAACTTCATTGATAAGTTCTTGTCCATTGGCTTTGGGCTTGCCCAATACTTTTATTGCTACAAAATGACCACTTCTAAACTTTCCTTTGTAGACAGAACCATAGCCTCCTTCTCCCAACTTGTCCTTGAAACCTTTGGTCATCTTTTTCATATCTAAGTAAGAGTAACTAATTGGCATGAGGTGATTTTGACTTCGTAGATAACCTTCAATGTTATCGAACATCGATAAATGCCTTCTCTTAAACTTATGGATTAAAAATGCAAAAGCACACAAGGCAAATAGAATTGTTGTTAAAAGGATTCCTCATGTATGTAAAAATCACAAGATGACAAATTAAAAATCATTTTTTGTCTTGCCATTGTTAGAATTTGGAAGTATTTACCCTTGTGGTAGACAAACATCAGGTCAAATTTAGACTCAGTTCGATTTAAGTTAAGAAATATATAGAAAACCCTTGTGTCCAAGTCTAACCTAGTCTGACTTTGGGCCTAGAAGTCTCATCCAAAATCCAGCCCTAAACTAGTATTACAATCCCGAGCTGTGGCTCGACTTTTTTGCTCCCCCTTTCGGAAGCTCGAATGAAGCCCAACAGTTCGGACTCCCGTGGTTCTGAATCTAATCTCACAAGTGCAATATGAAACTGATAAACACCAAAGAGTCCAAATCCGGCAATTCGTTTTGGAAAATGGATTTTAAATCAAATAATGCCAAAAATTGAACTGTTTTGCCAGATACAGAGTCGCCACCTAAATATTTTTATTTTGGGAAAATTTAGAAAACCCTGACTCGTGCCAAAGGCTACGTGTCCATCATCACCAAAGTTGCCTCGGCTCGGGAACTTGGGTATTGTAGACCGCCCCGAGAACTCTCGAGCTCCATGCGCGAGGGCGCGAATTCGTTTTGTCCTCTAGCTACTAGAAGTTCGGACTCGTGTCACAGTTCTGAATCTAATCTCACAATGTGCGATGCAAGACCGATAAATCACCAAAGAGTCCAAATCCGGAAAATCGTTTTGGAAAACTGATTTTAATAAAGAAGTGCCAAACATGGATTGCTTTGCCAGATACAGAGTCGCCACCTAAATGTTTTATTTTGGAAAATTTAGGAAACCCTGACTCGTGCCTAAGGCCACATGTTCGTCATCACCAAAGTTGCCTTAGCTCGGGAACTTGGGTACGAGAGGGGAAGGTCATGCAATGAGCACCCCCGCTCGCCCGATCAAAGATCGGCCTTTACTAAGCATGATATTTTATTTTTGAAAACACATGTGTTCTTATTTCGGTGTATTAACCTAGAATTACTATGTGATGCGCACATCATACAAGTATATACTAGATTGCCTAAGTTGGAACAAAACATTGCATGTTCATTTGTTTGAAAACGGTTTAAAGTTTGCTACTCGCAAGTAGGCTAAAACGAGGATTTTGATGAATTGTTCCAATTCAAGCAATCCAACCTTCAACCGCAGGCATTCAGGCAGTTAATCAACTAAGCAGTTAGCCTCATGGCAAGCATGCTATCATGGCAACACTAATACACATGTAGTATGCTAAAGCGTAAACACTCACAGTGTACTCCGAGCCAAAACAGAGAACTGGTTAGAAATCATGCATGATCCTAGTTCATGTTAAGATGGCTAATGCAACACATGCAAAAATGCAATTTAGATAGGCTCAGCTATCCTAAGATGTCATGTGAAATGCAACTTGGTACATGTATTCAAATTGGAATTGAAATACAATGCAGTTAGTATGATGCGTCGAGCCCGGTGCATGCAAGACAGATAAATGGATGCATACATGCGAGCATAAGGATGCTAATTGAAATATGCCCTAAAACTAACCATCGTAAGCGGTTAAGTAAAAGGGAGAAAGAAATTGGGGTTGGAAGACATGCATCGTACACATGCACGCTTATTACAACAGTTGGCCCTCTTGACGGAGGGTCCGAATAAGAAGCTAACTAGCTAATCTAAGCTAATTAAACTAGTTATTATAAGCCAATTAATTAACTAATCCTAGTTAACTAATTATTACAAAACGAATTGAAATAGCTAAACGCATTAACTAATTAAGTACAAAACCAAAGTGTAAACTAGCTAAGCAAATTAGCTAAGTAAAGCAGTAAAACAAGGTCCTCAGAGGGAGAAGAATGCATGCATGCCCGGTCGCCTCGTTCGGAAATCTGTTGCGATGCCCTAACTTGCCTCTGTTTTCAATTGTTCTCAGAACACTGCACAAAGCTCCACAAAGCTTCAACTCCACCATGGGAATCTGTGGGAGGGCTGCCGACCACTTGTTGAGGAGGGAGACCACCTGCCGACCACTTTTTGTTGCTGAAAACCAGAAAAAATGGTCGGCCAGCTAGGTTTACTGGTCGGCCGACCAATTGTTGCTGCCAGACTCCACTTTGCTGCAATAGAGAGCAAGAAAGGGCATGGCAATGTATTTGCAAGATATGTGTGCACAACCACCCTCCCTATCATTTCATAAGCTCAAGGGAGTGTGGTTCTCAACCCTCGGGCCACCAATCACGCATCTCGATGCATGATGGCCGAGAAGCCAAATTGCACAATTCAATATAAAATGAATGCACAAATAAACACATAAAGCCATAAACTCTATCATGTATGATTAAGAGCGTCGGCGACCAAGAATTGAGGCACGTTTCATCACTACAAGTATGAAACGTCCCTCGTTTCTCGTGTTTGGACTAACACCCAATCCAAACAACAATGCAACAAATAACATGGCATACACAATGCAATGCAACATCAGGCATGCAAACATGCAATGCAACTCAAGCATGCAAAGAATCATGCAAGGGACAAGCATGCAACAACATGCAATGCAATATGATCAAACTACCAATGCTAAGGGCATGCATAGACAATGCAAAGAACAACTTGGCAAACACAATGCAAATAACCACATAGCATACACAATGCAATGTAAGATGGCATACTCAATGCAATGAACAATATGGCATACTCAATGCAATATAATAATATGGCATACTCAATGCAATATAACATAAGCATGCACAATGCAAACAACATGAAAACCAACATGCTCAATGGACTTAAACCAAAATGGACAGACCTCAGTCATGCCTAAATCAGTGGCCATGGTGATAAAACTAAGACACAAGAACAAGACAAGCATGCTCAATGCAATGGCCCATTGACTAGGCATAAGAGCACAACTCTCAAGAGTGCTCAAAGAGTGACAAAAGTGGAAGTGTAACAACACCAAATGCATTGAAATAAGGTAAGAAATGATGCCAAATCACTCAAACAATACAAGCATGGCATGCTAGGGTCCTTAAAGCATAAAGCTAGTAAGAGGACTACAAAGAGGGCATGCAATACATGGCACAAATGCATGAACTAAGCATGGATAGAGCTCAAATAGGCCTTAACAAAGACTAATACATGCTGAGATGAGGGCTCGAAGGTCTAAGCATGCATGCATCCACACTTGGCCACAAACAAGGCAACAATGCTCGAAGCTAAGAGGCACTCAAAGGGTGAATGCAGTGGGAACATGGCAATGCTATAGGCTCTGAAATGTCATGATAAATGATGCCAAATCATAGACACGATGCAAATGAAGCATGCTATGGTGCTCAAAACTTAAAGCAAGCATAAGCATTTGTACTACAACTATGCAAAACATGAAGCATATGGCTAAGACAACCCAAAACAGTCCTAAAACATGTCAAAATGAGTCTAAAACATGTATGGAAGGAAGCCAAAATAAGCTAACATGAAGGGCATAAGGCATGATGTATACAAGGCCAAAAGCAAGGATTACACTACACCTACCAAGACCAAGCATGAGATGACTTAACCAACAAAAATTGGAGTTATATCATGGCAAAATAACCCCAAAAACACATTGAAATGATAGCTCGCAAACTTAGGCATGAAACCATACACAATGACTCATTCTTAAGGCATAAAGGACCAACCCTTCAAAGCATGGAATAAGTGAAAGATGTGAGTGTATGACCATGAAACATGCACTAAAATCTCATAACAAATGATGCCAAATCATTCAAATAGGCCAAGCAATGCATGCTAGTGGACTTGATACACAAAGCTAACAAGCTAGAATGCATTATAGCTATACAAAGCATGGCATGCATGACCAAGACAACACAAATCAGAGCTAGAGCATGCTAAAACATGGACAGAATCTTCTTAGAGTTAAACCAAAAGCATACTAGAATGACATGTTAAAGCATGATACACCTTAGGCTAGTTAATGGAATTGCACTACAAGTGCATGGAGCATGCAAGGGGCCATCAAACCAAACCTAAACAGAGGTATAACATGGGAAAAAAACACCAAGAACATGCTGAGATAGACTCAAAACAAGTTAGAAAGGCATGCTACTTCATGAAGCATACAAGACTAGTTTGTGAGATTTACACTACAAGTGTATAAGGCATGCATGAGGTGACAAAACCAAACCAAAATAGTGGTATGCCATGCCAAAATAATCCCAAATATATGCTAAGATATGGCCAACATAAGCTTAACAAACATGCACAAACATGAGGCATTCAAAGCAAGCATACAAGACACAATGAGAGGGGATGACCCTCTCCTATTTGGGACCTCAAAACACCATTTCCAGCACTGAAATTCCTCTGAGTTTCAGTGGTGAGAAGGCCAAAACAAGGTGGTCCTTATAGCTAAAAAAGAAGGTTCAAAACAAGGCCTAACAAGGCACAAGAGGGGGTAGACCACCCCCAACACAAAAGTGACCTTAAACAAACATCACAAGGACTGAAAAATAGAACTTTTTGTAGTTTAAAGTCAAGCCAAAAACAGCATGTAAATAGGTCCAAAAGCTTAAACCAAAACAAGGGTTTAAAAGGTTAAAAGCTCACCCTTGAAGAACACCTTCAAAGCTGCAACTCCAACAACTTTTCTGAGCTCAAACCAAACCAAAAACTCCAAAACCAACCTCAAAAAGCCTCAGCAACAAAAGGATGGTGTTTGAGTGTGTGTTTGTGTGTTAAAGTGTGAAGAATAAGCACTTTCAAGCAAAAAACAAGAGAGAATGAGCAAATATAGAGACAAGGGTGTATGTATATCTCCAACACAAAAATCTAAACCTAGAGGAGGAGGGGGGAGGTTCTCTCTTATAGAGAACCAAAAGCTAAGCTTGTTGAGCAAGCTTAAGGTTCAAAGCCATCCCTCCATACACATGTATGGAGGATGGTTTCTGTGCCCTCCAGCTGTTACAGCTGTAAAGAAAATATCTCCAAAAAGGTGATGGAAAGCTGCCGACCACTTGAAGTGGTTGGCTGGCTACTTCTATTGGTCGGCCGACTAGTGGAAGTGGTCGGCCAGGGCAAAAAGTGATCTGCCATAGGGGGGAGATGGCCTACACATTGAAAGCAAGGTGGTGGTGTGGTGGCCGACCAGAAAAGATGGTCCAAAGACCAAGAAAACCAGTTAGCCGACCAATAAACTGGCTGGCAGGAAGAAAAGTGGTCTCCAAGGGGAAAAATTGGTCTCCCACCCTTGTACCACCTTCCAAGCAAGGAAAACAAGGTTTGTGCCAAAAACAAACCAAAAATGATGCAAGACGAGAGATCGGGAGGCAAGACACTCAGCCGGGAGCCTCGAAAACTGGTCTACGGGCATCAAAAGTGGTCTCCTAGACCACAGTGTCCCTCTAGGAAGAGGCAACAAGCTATGGTTCAAAAACCAAGCCAAACGGAGAACGTTAAGTGGTCCTGAGACAAGGTGCGCGGCTGAAGGCTCTAAAAATCGGAAACTAGTCTCCAAGCGAGAAAAGTGGTCTACAACCACAAAAAGTGGTCGACGACCACAAAAATGATGGTCTACAAGACCTCTCTCTCCCTCTAGGGAAGAGAAAACAGGATTCGGTCCACAAACCGAGCCAAAGCACAAAAAGTTCAGAGGTCCGGAGGCAAGGCTCTTAGCCAAAAACTTCGGAAACTCGAAACGAGCTCAAACATGCATAATCACCGAGCGCTCAATCGATGGCGTCTGAGTCTTAAGGTCGGTCAAAAATGGGGTGTCTATAGGTACGAAGGGGGAAGGTCATGAATTGAGCACCCCCGTTCACCCAAGCAAAGATCGGCCTCTACTAATCATGATATGCTATTTTATAAACATTATGTATTCTTGTTCCGGTTATTAGCTAACTTTACTATGTGACGCACACAATCAAGTATAGACTAGTCACAAGACTTGGAACGATTCAACTCATTGTTTGTTTTCGAAAATGGTTTGAATTTGCCACCCTCAAGTGGGCTTAAAGATGTGGATTTGCCACCAAACATAGTGGGCTTAAAATATGATTTTGCCACTTAACAAAGTGGGCTTAAAACATACATTTGTTTAATCGTTCCAATTCAAACAACAAGCCTTCATCCACAGGCATTCATGCAGTTTAGCAAGCAAGCATTTAGCCTCATGATAATCATGCTAGACATGGCAACACTCACACTCATGCAAGCATGCTAAAGCGTAAAACTCACCTAGTACTCCAAGCTAGGAAAGAAATAAGTTAGAAAATAATGCATAATTCCTAACTATGCAAAATGTCTAATGCAACGCATGCAATAATGCAGCTAAATAAGCTCGGCTACTTAATCATGGTATTTGCAACACTTTGATAGCATGCTTTGAAACACGTATTCAAAAAAGTATTGAAATTGCAATGCAGTTTGAATGATACGCCGAGCCTCGGTGCATGCAAGACAAATGAATGGATGCAAGCATGCAAGCATAAGGTATGCTAATTGAAAATGTCCCTAATCTAACCATCAAAAGCGATTAAATAAAAGGGAGAAAGACGTAGGGTTGTAAGACATACACACGCACAACACTTATTACAACATCATGCCCTCACGAAGGAGGGTCCGAATGAATAAACGCTAACTAACTAGCTATGCTAATTAAGCTAACTATTACAACACAATTTAACCAACTATTCTAAGCTAATTAAATATTACAAATCAATCTAATTATCTAAATACTTAACTAATTAATTACAAAACAATTAAGCTAATTAATTACAACATAAAGTAATTAACTAACTATTCTACTTAAATAATTACAACGTTTGCATGAATTAGTTACCACTAATTAACTAAGCAAATTACAACATTATACTAGTGATTTAATTAAAGCAACCAAACGCATTCGATGTGAGCACCAAGGAAGATGGATGGAGGTTGCATGCGCATCGCCTGAAAGTTGTTCTGTCTGCCCCAGAGTGTCTCTGTTTCTGCAAAATTGCACTACTGGCCACACACCAAGGGCCGGCCGTGCATTATTGATGACCGGCCGGGCCTACAGAGGGCCGTCCATGCATTGATTTGGTGCAAACTCTGTTTTTGTGCTTTGAGGTGAAATCAGTGCAGAAAAAGCATTGTCAAGCTCTGTTTGCCCTTCCTCCCTTCTTTGTCATGGGGAGGCCTCAAGAGAAGGATGGAATCATTTCTAAAGGCATCAATGAGCAATTGATTGCTTGATGCTCTAGAACATGATTTTAGACAAAAATCAATAAACGTAATGCAAATGGACCACCCCTCCCTTGTTGTCATGGAATGAACTCAAAAAAGGAAGTTGAGACGCTTCAAGGACATCAAAAACATCATGAATTGATACTTGATGATCCTTGACACAAGGAACTTGGCATAACGTCCGGCCAAGTTCAAGCTTTTCTAGCCATTTTCTTTTAAACCAATTGATTTAGTCATTGCCATTCATTAGTCCATTTGTCCAAATGTGATGTTAAGTCCTCTAATCAAGAAATAATGTCGAACGAGAGGTCTCTCCAAAACATGAGAGAAAGGCTACACCGTTGACGATGAATCTCCTAAGAGATTAAGCCATTAAGTGTAGGCCATTCTTACATGCATTGAGCAACCTCGATCGTTGAAATCATCCTCAAATACAAATGATAGATGGTTGATTGATTGCTTAAATTTTAGCTCTTATACATGAAAATAAATAAAGAGAGCATAACAAGCAACACAAATGCCAACTTATGAGATCACAAATGTACTAAACAAGGCATGAACAATTGGAAAAGCTTAAACAACCTTAAAACAGTCCCAAATACATGCAAATCAGAGGTGAAATATGCATGAAAAGAGGGTGAAAAGCTAGGCACTAAAGATAAGTATTGAAGCTAACCAACAAGAATAAGGAGGGGTGGCTAATTCCTCCATTTTTGGAGCTTCAAAGTATGATTTTCAGCCCTCTTAAACCTCTAAAAATCAGTATGAATACCAAGGAAAGAGAGAGAAAAGGAGAAGAATTTAGGTTATGAAATAAAGGTGTAGAAAGAGCTTACCCTTTTGATAACCCTTCGAACTCAACTCCAACACTCCAAACAAGCTCAAAAACAATCAAAACAGTAGGAATGATGGAGTAAAGAACAAAAATGAAAGTAAGGAAAGAGAAAGCAAGCTTATACCTTTCAAGAAGCAAGCTTGCTCTTAGAGTTTCCAACTCAAATTCAATGCACTCTCAAGCTTGAATTACACTTCCTCAAGATCAACCTAGGCTTTAGGATGATCAAACAAGGTTGTCTATGGTGTGTAGTAGTGGTGTAAGCAAACTAGGTTATCTCAAAGGATTCCTTGCAATGTAAGAAGGAGGAGTGAAGGCTCTCTATGTGTATATCTCTCTTCTAGATATTTGTTCAACCCTCAAAACAATCCCAGAGCTTCGGTTTTATAGAATTCGAGCTAAAAAGGTGACAAATATCTTCAAAAATGGACAGCTGGCGGCCTCCCGCCCAAAACAGTGTTTATCGCCATCGAAGGCCGGCCGTCTATTCATAGCCACAGCTGGCCATCACCAATGCACGGTCGGGCCTTGATGGCCTCCCTTGTTTTTTTTGTTCAAACTCAGCTCAGGGTGAGAAATGGTCCAGAAATGAAACCCAAGGGTTCAAACAAGGTAAATGTTGAAGATGTGAGGTTATTTCGGAAGCCTAATTGGTTCCGAATCGTTGTGAATTCATAATTCAACTTTCATCATTGAGTGCATTGAATCAAGCGTCCGAGTCTCGCGGGCAGTCAAAAGTGGGGTGTCTACAGTTGCCCCTCTTTGACAGAACTCGGAAGTCATAAAATGACAGGAGTAAGTGTGAAAGCCCAGAGACGACCCATTTTGACAAGGCCGCAAGACTTGGACAAGAAAGCAAGACATAAACTGAAAAGGTTACGCCCGCAGGCTGCCTACGTATACCTTTGCAAGGAATCAAACCAGCATAATTCTAGGGCAAGATGCAAGTGATATGCACGATGCAAAAACATAACTTATGATCATGCAATGAGGCCGTAATGAGACATCTAGATGCAAATGTTATGCAAAGAAATGCGACATTCAAACAAACCGAAGTAAGCTACAACAACCTCAAACATAAACAAAGTAAGTAAACACGCCATGCGTGAGAATCACAAGCCAAACCACATTTCATGCAGAAAGGATGTAAGAAAATTATGCAACCTTAACTGCACGTCACGCAAGAAAGACAAAGAATAACACAACCGTCGGACGCACCTGAGGTGCCAAACAAGATCCTAACGCGTTGCACGCAGAAGGAGAGAAGGGATGGTGTGAACATCGGGATGAACCTGACTGCTCTGAACCAAAGGAAGCGGTGATAAACATCAGAACGCATCCAAATGTTTGTAACCAAAACAAGGAGTGGTGATAAACATCGGAACACGTCCGAATGCTTTTAACCAAAACAGGGAGGGGTGATAAACATAGGAACATGTCCAAATGCTTTTAACCAAAACAGGGAGGGGTGATAAACATCGGAACATGTCTAAATGTTTTTAACCAAAACAGGGAGTGGTGATAAACATCGAAACACATCCAAATGCTTTTAACCAAAACAGGGAGGGGTGATCAACATCGGAACACGTCCAAATGCTTTTAACCAAAACAGGTAAATCGAAGGACAGGAATGATCTCACCTGGAATTCCTCCGAATGAACCGTACATACAATATCATGCCTGCATAATAAAGATACTATAACAAGCATAACATAGTAAGAGTGCACGTTCTATGCAAGACGAATAACCATGACAAAATGTTAAAGGCATGTTTTATGCAAAGCATGCGAGAAACTAGACGAAAGCATATTCTGTGCAACGAGAACCGGAGCATGTTCTATGCAACATCGGAATGCATACTCAATGCAATAGTACAAAATGCATGTTCTATGCATGAGCAGTAGCACAAAATGCAGATCCTATGCAAGATTAGCAGATGCATGTTCTGTGCACGATAATTGGAAGCATGTCCTATGCAGGATAAACAACCGAGATACAATGACGATGGCATATTCTATGCGAAATGAAAAGCATGTTCTATGCGTGAGACATAAGCATCTTCTATGCAAAATTGAATATAGGAGCATATTCTATGCAACAAAGGAGAAGTGCACATTCTGTGGCACAATGGAGATGCATATATTCTATGGCAAGACAAAAATGCATATCCTATATTAAATACCACACGCATATTCTATGCAAGCTTGAAAGCATATCCTATGAATAAGAGCGTTTTCTATGCAATGAAAGAGAACCAAATACATACTTTGAGAATCAAATATATACTACATGCTCAACTCAAAAGGACACATCTTACTCATACTAGCAAATGGGGAAAACTTGCATGCTATTTCAATTGCCATTTTGACGATCTTGAGATTGAAACGCACTCACACTTCAGAGAAATGATGGGGCTCAGGAAGGTACACTAGAATGTAGACTCGGTATTTGTTAAGGTTTGAAACACATTAAGACACTCCAAATTTCCCTAGTTTCTTTTGTTATTCTAATTCTTTTCTTTCTCTCCCACTTTTCCTCTTTCATTGTTGTTACCCCACTCAAAAACTCAAGATAAACCGTAAATTAAAATTCCAAATAAAATTAGAATTATAATTCAGAATTTAAAATAAAGATGACCAACAACAAAACAAATTAACAAAACAAGAGAAAAGCAACAGAAGCAGAATTAGAATCACCGAAGGCTGGCCGGGCCTCAGTGATGCACAACCGTGCTTAGATAGACCCGGCCGGCCTTCGACAGTGGCAAAAGGGCAATTCGGTAAAAGCCGAACCCGTGGCTACTTATAACACAAAATAAGCCCCATTGGACCACAACCTAGGTCGAAAAAGCATCCCGTTCCCTCTCTCAAGCTCCTCGCTCTCTAGATTTTCACCTCCCTCGAATTACCCAACAAATCTTGCAAAAATTTTCTTGAAAACCCTCTTGATCCTCTAAATTTTGAAGCGATTAAAACTTGTTTTGGTTGAAATTTGAGTTCCCCTTTGTTTTCACTCACTTTTTCACCCCTTTTCCCAAGCTTCTCTTGTTCCCCTTTGATTTTCCCCAATTTCTTCATTTTCTCCTCTCTTAGGATTTGGGAATTTTGGGAATTCATCCATTTTCACCCACCCCTTTCACTTTTCTTCAATTTTCCATGGCTAGTGATAAGGTCCCCGTTCCAGAGCCTGCCATGATGTTGGTGCCACCCTCGGCGTAGACATGGAGGCGGAGGAAGCCACTGCATTACTCCCTCTACCCGAGAGGCCTTTTGATGCGACCACATACTGACCACGCACACATCTGCCACCTCCTGGCGGTATCCTGAGATTCGAGGGTTTCATTCCTGGGCTAGACAAGGATACCTTACTACGAGAGCCCACGGAGCATAGCTCTGCTGATGCTTCCACGGTACACAACTCCTCCCCCATTTTGCTTTGTATTTTACTTTACACACATGTTGAAATATTGAACTTTGATGAACAAATCACTTACCCATGCTGCACATACACTGATAAAAAAATTCATTTGATAAGTGATTGCCAGGAGGGTAGACGGCTACAGCTCTATCTCTGGCCCCCGGCGCTGGTACGAGCGGCTTCCTACGGAGGTCTACACTTTGGTGGATGCTACCGACTTCGGCCCCTTTTATTTCGGACTCATAGAGATGAGTGCTAAGTCTTTGCTTTACGGGGCCTTGGTAGAGAGATGGTGGGACACCACCAACTCATTCCACTTCTCTTCTACCGGGGAGATGACACTGACCCCGTATGATTTCTCGATGCTGACCGGTCTACAAGTCGGGGTCGGCGGCCCAGTCCCCTTTGATCCAGACATGACCCAGTAGAGGGATGCACAGCTCCAGCTTCTTAGGGTGATCCCATACATTACCAGCCATGGGATAGTGTGCTATAGCTGGTTTTATGACCATTTCTCTGTACACAGCCAGTTACTGCAGACGAGGTTGCTCAGTACACTTGCGGCTTTCTGACATATCTCCTCGGTATTAAAATTTAAACTGTCTTAAATTGAAATATGCACACCACTACAATAGTAAATGGGAGTATAAAGTTCACTTTATATAAGTGAAACAACTCATTTTTTCCTTCTTTTCCTAATGTGAAATTATAAAATTAAAGTTAACAATTGTCTGGGCGAAAATTTTATTTCTAATCAAGCAATCTTAGTCGTTCAATCTTTAGTGTATTTTGAATCAAACGAATCTAACCAATATATTTTGATAAAATCACTAAAATTGCAAAAGAATGAATCAATCAAATAAAAAATGATTTAGTCTAATCAGCAAGGTCAAAAGACCAACCACATTACACAAAAATTTAGTAATTAAAACTTTCAAATTTAAACTATCCTAAACTAAAAACATGCACAATACTACAATATTAAATGGATTAATGCTTGGTGTCTCGACATTTCAAGGCTCGAATGCCTCGAAACTCAACCAACGCGTGGCTTCTTCTTCTCTCTCTCTCTCTGTCTCTCTCTCTCTCTCTCTCTCTCTCTCTCTTTCTCTCTCTCTCTCTCTCTTTCTCTCCTCTATTCAAAACCCATTAACAGTTACAGAGATAGAAAGAGAGACCTCAGATCCACCAGAAAAAAATGAGCAAAATAGCAAAACTATTTTGAAGGACAAAGAAAGAGTTAGGCTGGTTTGATTTGTGGCTTCTTTTCTCTTTGTCCTCCTTCTCTCTCTTTCTCCTCTATTCAAAACCAATTAACAGCTGCAGAGATAGAGAGAGACCTCAGATCCACTAGAAAAAAAGAAAAAAAAAAAAGACCAAAATAGCAAAACTATTTTGAAGAACAAAGAAAGAGTTGGGCTGGTTTGATTTGCTTGTTTAATGATAAAATAGTGTGATGGGTACAAAATGGAATGGTTTGAATAATGAGTATTTTATGATGGGTGTGGTATGGGTGATGATTAATGGGTTGCAGATTACCATACAGAGCAAATATGTTCAAAAGATTAAAGAGGAAAGATGGGATCATGATTTAGAAAGAGTTGATGTGTGCAGTTATGATGGAAACTACCATGAAAAAGCCTACGAAGAAAAAAATAAAATAAATTGGTACATACATACATACATATATATATAGAGAGAGAATCTTTAAGAGTGTGTTTTTGACACATTGTTATTGATTCATCTTGACTTGTGTTGTGGGAAAAATGAAGAGAACAAAGGACTTGAAAAGGGAATGAAATCTTTAATGATGGGGTTTGTTCAGCTTGAAACCTTTCTTTTTCTTTCTGATTTGTTTTCTCTTTCGGTTTTTAGGTGCGTGAAATCTACACAAGGTTTGGTGCAAGTGGCCAATGCATGCAAGAAGGGACCGCCAGCTCATTTGAGCCATTCGCGGCAGACCTCATTCAAGGCCTATAGCGGAACTATATTAAATGAGAGTATAAAATTCACTTTATATAAGTGAAATAACTCATTTTTTTCTTCTTTTCCCGATTTGAGATTATAGAACAAATCATAGACTAATTAGAATTTTTATTTTAAAATTTAATCTATTTGAACTGAACTATGCACAACACTATAACATTAAATGAGAGTATAAGATTTACTTTATATAAGTGAAACAACTCACTTTTTTTTTCTTCTCCTCCTGATGTGAGATTATAAAATAAATCATAGACTAATTAAAGTTTTATTTTTATATGGTCAAATGGAAGCTAGTCAATGGAGATTTTTTTTAATTATTTAAAATTAAGAAAATCAGTATAAGAAATCGCGGTTAAATCGGTGAATCAGTCAAATCAAAAATGATTTAGCATAATCGGTTAGGTCAAAAGACCAACCAACTTATTCAAAAATTAATTAATTTAAATTGTCTGAATTAAATTATGCACAACATTATAATATTAAATGTGAGCATAAAATTCACTTTACATTAGTGAAACAATTCTTTTTTTCCTTCTTTTCTCGATGTAGGATTACAAAATAAAAGTTAACAATTGTTTGGGCAAGAAGTTTATTTCTAATCAAGCAATCTTAATCGTTCAATCTTTAATCAGATCAATCTTTAGTTTATTTCGAATCAAATAAATCTAACCATTATATTTTGATACAATCACTAAAATCGCAGTTAAATTGATGAATTAGTCAACCAAAAATGATTCAGCTTAATCGGCTAGGTCAAAAGACCAAGCAACTTACACAAAAAATAATTAATTAAAACTTTTAAATTTTATGTTAAAATTTAAACTATATTGAACTAAAACATGCACAATACTACAATATTAAATGAGAGTATGAGATTCACTTTATATAAGTGAGACAACTGACTTTTTCTTCTTTTCCTGATGTAAGATTATTAAATAAATCATAGACTAATTAAAGTTTTATTTTTGTATAGTTAAATAGCAGTTAGCCAATAGAGATTTTTTTTAATTGTTTAAATTTAATAAAATTAATATGAGATATTAGTAGATTGATAATCAAAGAGAGAAAATATTTTTTTTGCACCATAACAATCATGTGTAGTTGGACATTTAACTTCAAATGTATCTCGAAGTACATATGTCTATTAAAGTTCAACTAGAATAAAAGAAAAAGCAAAGAAAAGAAAAAAAAGAAGCTACTATGGATTCAAAAGGTTTCTCACACTTAATTACTTATAATTTCAATAATCTAAGTATGGCTATTGTTGGCACCATAAATCTGTAATTTTATTATTATTTAGGGTGAATTACACTAACAGTCCCTATAGTTTGGGGCTTGTGTCATTTGGTCCCTAACTTTTCAATTGTGACACATTTAACCTTAAATTTTGAATCATGTTCCAAATAAGAACAATTGAAGATACCATCGCTTAATTTCAATGGCAAAATCGTCCATTTGATAAAAATAAATGTCAAAAAATTATTTTTAAATTTTTAAAAATTATTTCTACCCACAAAAGATAAAATTATGTAAAATTAATAAATATTTTAGACATTTATTTATTTATTTATTTTTACCAAATTAATTTTTATTATGTGTTTGGATAATGATCATGTAATGGGTGATTATTAGGATTTTAATGTGTAATCGATATATTTAATATATGAAATATTTTTAGTTTTGAATTTTTTGATTTAATGGATTGGTTTGATAATGATATCAAAGTTGTCGCCATATTTGACTTTTGAAAAAATAAAAACTAATTTAATGAAAATAAAAACAACTACCTATTACATAATTATCATCCAAACACATAATAAAAATTAATTTGGTAAAATAAATAAATAAATAAATGTCTGAAAGATTTATCAATTATACATAATTTTATCTTTAGTGGGTAGAATTAATTTTTAAAATTCAAAAATATTTTTTTGTCAAATTAGTTTATATTTTATCAAATTGACAATTTTGCCCTTGGAATTAAGCAATGGTATTTTCAATAGTCCTTATTTGAAACAAGATTTAACATTCAGGATCAAATATGTCACAATTAAAAAATTAGGGACCAAAGTGCCACAAACTACAAATTATAGAGACTGTTAGTGTAATTTGCCCTATTATTTATTATTTATATAATTGCAGGACATGTGACACCCTCCTACTCATTTGGAGGTTATGAGAAGTTATGAAATATGGAAAGATGATAGAGAACAGAGTGGAGAACATGGAGCATGAAGTGAAGGTTGAAGAAAGTTATGGAAGATCATAGAGTATGATATGAAGGAGATGGAAGAATAGAGTAGTTATTAGATAGTTTTTTCCTACAAATATTTGCCTATAAATAGCCATTCATGGTTACATTATAAAGGATCTAGAATTCAAATCAAAGACAATTGATTTCTATTTTTCTTGTCATTTATATTTCCTGCACTTAATTTTCTGCACTTTGTTTTATGCACTTCATTTTTGAAGCATAGGATTAAAGGTAAGTTCTCTGCACTTTATTTTATGCACTTCCTTTTCAAAGCATAGGAGTAGAGATAAATTAATGGTTAGTTTGATTGTTCACTCAATCATCTTTCTTTGTCTCCCTCTTTCTTTTTTTAATTGTTTTTTTTCTCTACACTTGACAATTTTGAAGTCCTCTTTATTGAGGCTAAAAGAACTTTGAAGCAATCATTTGACTAATTGGTTGGCATTTATTAATTTCTGTAAGGGCTTATTAATCCTTACTGGCACGCTCGAATTACATTTCTAACCTTCGAAAGCCAAAAAAGCCAACATATATTTTTGGCACTATGAGAAGTTATGAAATGTAGAAAGATGATGGAGAATAAAATGGAGAACATGGAGCATGAAGTAGAGGTTAAAGGAAGTTATGGAAGATCGTGGAGTATGAAACAGAGGAGATGAAAGAATAGGATAGTTATTAGGTAGTTTTTTCCTACAAATATTTGCCTATAAATAGCCATTCATGGCTACATTGTAAAGGATTCAAAACTCAAATCAAGGACAATTGATTTCTATTTTTTTTTGTCATTATATTTCCTGCACTTAATTTTCTGCATTTTGTTTTATGTACTTCATTTTCGAAGCATAGGAGTAGAAGTAAGTTCTCTGCACTTTATTTTATGCACTTCATTTTCGAAGCATAGGAGTAGAGATAAATTAATGATTAGTTTGATTGTTCACTCAATCATCTTTCTTCCTCTCCCTCTTTCTTCTTTTAATTTTTGTACACTTAGCAATTTTGAAGTCCTCTTCATTGAGGAAAATAACCGTCAACACAATCGCTTGATAATTGGCTTGAATCTAATATGTAAGGATTTTTCAATCCTTGCAGGCACGCTCACATTTTTGATATTTTCTTTCGTAGGAAAAATAAGCTAACAATTTTTGGTGCGCCAGTGGGATGTCAAGTGTAAGAAATAAAAAATGAATTGGATTTGTCCAATCCAAATAGCCTAGATGAGATCTTTTGGCGCAAACAAAAAATTTTGATTCTTCAAGAAGAGATCCATTTTCTTGATGAAACAAACTTCCATCCATTACAATATTACTTGATGGAAGAAAAAAGACACGATTTAATTGGAGAAATTCATGAACTTGATATGGAAGTTCGCCAATGGAATGATAAATTGTCAACTCTCACTACCAAGTCTTTAACCGAGGCTTTCATGGCCAGAATTGGTGAATTTTTTCAGAAATCTTTCAGTGTTAAAAATGACAAAAGAAAAGAGTTGATTTTATCTATGGCTCAAGGGGTTAAAAAATCCATTTTTAAAGAGCCAACTTATGAAAATAACATGATTAAAAAGCATGTTGTTGAGCCAAACATAGTAAAAAATGATGTTCCATATAAACCTCAGGGGGTTGAAAAACCCATTCTTAGAAAGTCAAACCATGGAAATAACATGTCCATGAAGGATTTTCATAAGCCATTAATGGTTTAAATGGAACAACCCATTAGGCCAAGAAATGATAAAACTCACATGAAGGATTTTCCTAAGCCGTTAATGGCTAAAATAGAAAAATAGCCCCATTTGTTAATGAATGATGAAAGTTATTTGGCCAAAGAACACATTCTTAGACCAAACGTGATTAAAGATGATGATCAACCCACTGTTGATGGATTTAAAATATTTGACATTGGTGAAAATGTCGAAGCATTTGAATTTCCAAGACTATATTATGTCATGACTTTCGTTGTCCAAAACCTACTTTGGATTTGTAATCACATCAAAATATAATTTGGATGATCTGGCTAATAAAATTAACAAATTGTTCTTATGAGTTTGAAGCACTAAGAATAGGAGATAACCATTTAAAATGCATTAACTTGGCTAGGAAAATCCTATACATTTAAATCAGTGGTTGAGAATGGCTTATCTTTTCAAATTGATGGCTAATTGTTTTTTTTTAAGGCGTAAAATAAGGACAGTATGTGTGCTTCGGTTGTAGTCGAACAATGGCTCTTGCATATTCAACTACAACCGAAGCACACATACTGTCATTATTTTGCGCCTTAAAAAAAAAAAAAAACAATCGGTCATCAATTTGAAAAGATAAGCTATTCTTAACCACTGATTTAAATGCATAAGATTTTCCTAGCCAAGTTAATGCATTTTAAATGGTTATCTCCTATTCTTAGTGCTTTGAACTCATAAGAACAATTTTGTTAATTTTATTAGCCACATCATCAGTAATCACCATGCACGTCCTAGGACGTTGGCAAAAGCATCGATCCACTAATATTACCAAGTATTGGCTAAATTAATGCGGAGGGTAATGTTGGCTATATATTTTGTATAAACCTATCGCAGCCTAACACGTGGATCATGAATTGCAATTTAGAGAATCAGTAGAGGTCCTTAATCATCAACAGACGCGTGGCAACTTATAGCAGTGGCAATGGATCTGCGAGACATGGGAACAGTCAAGATACTCAGGGTGATATGGTCAAAACGATTGCTTACAATTCAAATTCAAATTCATGAGGGAAGCCTAACCGTGGGAGTGGAATAGTGGGAGCAAACTATTCAAGGCCATACTCAGTGGTCATGAAGATCATTTCGATGGTTATCACCTACTTCGACGGTTATCAACCACTTCGACGGTTATTTTCAGAGCCTATAAATAGAGGAGAGTGCTGATAATGAAGGGCCAGGAACCAGATCTAGAAACCAATTTATTTACTTTACATTTTCCAGTCCTTTAAATTCTAGTCTTTACATTCCTGTACTGCACTTCAAATTCCTAGGAGTAATTCTAAGTTAGTCTGTCGCTGTAATTCCTTTCAAAGCTATGAAAGTGTGAAGGTACCATTGTAAGTTCCTGTTTACTTAATAAAAGATTGATTTCTGACACTGTTGTTCCCCTTTTCTTTCTTAATAAGTCTTATCAATGTTTTTCTAAAAAATCAAGCCACTAGTAAAGTCTTCTTCATTAAGGTTAAAAGAACTTCGAAGCAATCGTCTGATTAATTGGTTGGCATTTATTAATTTCTGTAAAGGCTTATTGATCCCTGCTGGCATGCTCGAATTACATTTCTAACCTTCGAAAGACAAAAAAGAGAACATATATTTTGCTTGAACCCTACCTCCACTATCTGTGCAAACGAACGGACTGATACATCTTTGATGGCTAATCAAACCTTATCTTTCATTGATCAAGCATACGAAGAGGTTTTGGACAATGATGATCAATCTCGAAAGAACATCCATGCATTTATTAGCCTTATTTATCCTCCTTCATTTATACAAGTTATAGAGGCTTTCGCAGAGTATGAGTCTTTAGACCAAAATCTTGCCCAAATGGATCTTGGAAGCTCTTCATCTACCCTAAAACCTTCTGCGTGGGATGAAGATGTCTCCTCTTCTACTGGAACTACTAGTTGAGGTGTTTGGCCAACACTAACCCAACCCCAAACAAGGGAGCGAATCCATCACAGACTTGTTGAATTCGATGACCCTATTGCCATTCCTCATTCTTTACACAGCTCTGTGGTGTATCCTTATACTCCATTTGACTGCCTTCGCTATCTTAATGACAACTTCCTTTTTGCATGGTATACTTCCACCTTGTCAACCAAAATAGTCCCAAAAACCCCTTACCCAATCGAAGCTTTGGGAATGAGCCCCTCACTCTTAGCCAAGAAAGCAAAGCTTTGCTCTTTTGACTGGCTCGAGTGTGTAAACGAGCCTCAGTTTCCACTTTTCTTTTTTTTTTTTTGAGGGGACCCAACTGCTCCTCCCCTTCCTCCTAATCCAGATTGGATTAAGGAATTAAAACTTACTCTCTTTGAAAGCCAGCATTTCGCTCCCTACTAGGCTCTAGTTCCTCCAACTGCTTATTAGCAGTATAAAGCCCAGACCTTGCTTGCTGCCTTCTCTCATTTATCTTTCGAAGCCCTTCAAGATGACATCTCTCACAAGAACTTCCTATGGGCTTGTGACATTGTCTCTCGAAGCCATAATCTTAACCCAGTGGCCCAAATAGAGCTTCACACCTTTCTTGACCAGCTCCCTTTGCTGTTTAATTGGCACAAAAATGCCTTGGCCACCAGTGAATCTCTGGAGAAGATCTCTGCTGTTCACATCCAAACTCAGTATGAAGTAGAAAATCTTCTTGAAGAATATAAGGATTTCAAGAAGTCTAAGTCAGAGTTCGGGGAAGATGTTGATATATGTGGGATGGATGAAGTGGAGAAAGCCTTGAAGCAAATAGAATTTGAAATGAGGGCCTAACAACTTTTTTACCAAATAAGGGCTCATCAATTAGATAAGCCAAATTTAGATATGATAGAGGCAAGGTTGGAGAAAGAACATGTATTTATTGAAGCCAGGCATTTCAAAGCTAGACAAAACACTCAAAAGTACATTTCTTTTCTTAAAAAGTAATAAAATATTCCTTCGAAGGAAATCTCCCCTAACAAAATGCCTAGGATCAAACTATTGCTACCTTCGAATTGTTCAACATGCTTGATTTTACTCGAATTAAGGCATAGGCTTCAGTATTTTAGTAGAATACTAGCTTCGAAGCCAACTACTTATTTCAAAGCCAAGCTGAACATTTTGAAATATATTTCCCTTCCCTAGAAGGTAACAAGATGCTACTCTAAAGGAAACTTTCTTTATAGGAGTTTAAAAAATAAAGGCCTTAATCCCATCCGGGTCAAAAATAAACAATCAAATAACTTGGGTGTATTTGACCTGTTAGGACAAATGGGTAATTTGGACCAAAAAGGTATAAAGCCCCCAATTTCTCTCACCCTTACTTAATTGTTTGCCTAGTCTTTACTTTCACTCCCATTGTTATTGACCTCAACTTCTTTCCCCTCTCTTTCATTCTCCTCTTTCTTACTTCGATCCCTCATCAATGGCTTTTTCTTCTGCGAAAATACCAGTCATCGAACGCATGTGTCCCTCAGTGGCTTTACGAAGATGCATTGCTGACGAGATAGCCAAGCATGACGCACCAAAGGGTCAGAGTGCCATTGATGGAAGAATCTTCATCCCTTGCCACCATGCTTAGGAAGAGTTCGTTCTTGGCCCCATCTTCAAGGAATCTCCTGCTACACTTCCTCCCTTGTATCTGTATTTGGAGGATCATTACCTTCTCTACGAAGGAAGCCTCAACTGGGGAAATTAGAGGGTAAATCGACCTCACCACTCCTGGCCCACTTTGAAGACTGAGTGGGAAGAGTGGTATGACAGAGTAGCCGGAGCTCAGGAACAAGATTTGGAGGACCTCTGCATTCTCGATACCCTTCGTCTTTCTAGGTTTGTCATTCCTAAGGACCCTATTCTGATTCCGGCTGCCCTTTGTTTCTGGAACCATGTATTTAACTTCTTTCAATTCTGGTGTAGCATGATGGCCCCTACCATTCTTGATATGGGCCCCACCGTTCTTGATATGTGCCACCTTCTAGGGCTTTCACCTGCTGGTGGCACCTTTGGCCCTCATGAAGATTCTTCTATCAATGGCACTTTCACCCTCTAGTGCCTCATGCTTGGCTATCTCGTCAGCAATGCATCTCCCCAAAGCCACTAAGGGACGCATGCATTCAATGACTGGTATTTTCGCAAAAGAAGAAGAAGCCATTGATCAGAGATCGAAGTAAGAGCGAGGAGAATGAAAGAGAGGGGTAAAAAGCTGAAGTCAACAATAATGGGAGTGCAAGTAAAGACTAGGCAAACAAATAAGTAAGGGCGCGAGAAATTGGGGGCTTTATACCTTTTTGGTCCAAATTACCCATTTGTCCTAACGGGTCAAATAGACCCAAGTTATTTGATTGTTTATTTTTGACCCGAATGAGATTAAGGCCTTTATTTTTTAAACTCCTATAAAGAAAGTTTCCTCCAGAGTAGCATCTTCTTACCTTCTAGGGGAGGGAAATATACTTCAAAATGTTCAGCTTGGCTTCGAAATAAGTAGTTGGCTTCGAAATAAGTATTCTACTAGAATAATGAAGCCTATGCTTCAATTCGAGTAAAATCGGAGCATCTTGAACAATTCAAAGGTAGCAATAGTATGATCCTAGGCATTTTTTCAAGGGAGATTTCCTTCGAAGGAATATTTTATTATTTTTTGAGGAAAGGAAATGTACTTTTAAGTGCTCTGTCTGGCTTCGAAACAAGGAGGTACTCTGAGGCCAATACTTGCTGGAATGATGCAAAAATTTTGCAGATCAAAAGATTTGCAAATGGGCAAAAGTGAAACCCATGTCTTTAACTTTCAAAAGTATGAAAGCACATTCTTGGACTTTCTACCAAGCAGAGCCCTTTGAAGGAGTATATTATCACTTTTTGAAGGAAACCTTGCAGGCTTCGAGATAGATGGGATACTTCGAAGCTAATATTTGTTAATTATATGAACAAGTTGAGGGACCAAAGTCATGTATATTGGCAATTGGAAAATAGGAACCCAATTTTATTGATGTAAACATCTACAATAGGAAAGCCAATTTGGCTACATTCTCAATTTCGTAAAAATAAGGAATAGACAAGGTTACAAGGTTATGAAACTTTGTCCAGCAAAATTCAATAATACATATTCTTTCTCAAACCTTGCCTCTATCCTATCTAAATTTGGCTTATCTAATTGATGAGCCCTTATTTGGTGAAAAAGTTGTTGGGCCCTCATTTCAAATTCTGTTTGCTTCAAGTCTTTCTCCACTTTATCCATCCCATCCATCCTACATATATCAACATCTTCCCCAAACTCTGACTCAGGCTTCTTGAAATCCTCATATTCTTCAAGAAGATTTTCTACTTCATATTGAGTTTGGATGTGAATAACAGAGATCTCCTCTAGGGATTCGCGGGTGGCCAAGGCATTTTGTGCCAATTAAACAGCAAAGGGAGCTGGTCGAGAAAGGTGGCCACTGGATTAAGATTATAGCTTCGAAAGATAATGTCACAAGCCCATTGGAAGTTCTTGTGAGGGATGTCATCTTGAAAGGCTTCGAAAGATAAATGAGAGAAGGTAGCAAGCAAGGTCTGGGCTTTATATTGCTGATAAACAGTTGGAGGAACTGGAGCCTGGTAGGAAGCGAAATGCTGGCTTTCGAAGAGAGTAAGTTTTAATTTCTCAATCTAGTCTGGATTAGAAGGGAGGGGAGGAGTAGTTGGTCCCCTCCAAAAAAAGGTGGAAACTGAGGCTCATATACACACTTGAGCCAGTCTGAAGAGCAAAGCATTGCTTTCTTGGCTAAGAGTGAGGGGGTCATTTCTAAAGCTTCGATTGGATAAGGGGGTTTTCGGACTATTTTGGTCAACAAGGTGAAGTATACCATGCAGAAAGCAAGTTGTCTTCAAGACAGCAAAAGCAGTCAAATAGAGTATATGGATGCACCACAGAGTTGCGCGAAGAAAGAGGAACCGCAACAGGGTCATTGAATTCAATAAGTCTGTGATAATAACTACCCTATTCTTCCATCTCCTCCATTTCATACTCTATGATCGTCCATAACTTCCTTCAACCTCCACTTTATACTCCATGTTCTCCACTTTGTTCTCCATAATCTTTCCACATTTCATTACTTCTCATAACCTCCAAATGAGTAAGAGAGTGTCACATGTCCTGCAATTATATAAATAATAAATAATAATAATATTGCATATTTATGATGCCAACATTACCTCCTACGGCCCTTAAAAATGATGTTTACTTGAATTTTTAAAGGACCGAATCAAGCACATGACTAATCTAAGCAACAAATTCTTCAGTGGCTTAGGGGGTTAAAAAACCCATTTTTAAAGATGAAAATAACATGACTAAAAAGTATGTTGTTGAGCCAAGCATGATAAAAAATGATGTTCCATATAAGACTCAGAGGGTTAAAAAACTCATTCTTAGAAAGTCATAACATGGAAATAACATGTCCATGAAGGATTTTCATAAACCATTAATGGTTAAAATGAAACAACCCATTAAGCCAAGAAATGATAAAACTTACATGGAGGATTTTCATATGTCGTTAATGGCTAAAATAGAAAAACAACCACATTTGTCAATGAATGATGAAAGTTATTTGGCCAAAAAAACATGTTCTTAGACCAAATGTGATTAAAAATGATGATCAACCCATTGTTGATGGATTTAAAATATTTGACATTGGTGAAAATGTCAAAGCGTTTGAGAAGTTATGAAATGTAGAAAGATGATGGAGAACATGGAGCATCATTAAGTGGAGGGTGAAAGAAGTTATGAAAGATCATAGAGTATGAAATGGAGGAGATGGAAGAATAGGGTAGTTATTAGGTAGTTTTTTCCAATAAATATTTTCCTATAAATAGCCATTCATGACTACATTGAAAAAGATTCAGAATTCAAATCAAAGACAATTGATTTCTATTTTTCTTATCATTTATATTTCTTGCACTTTGTTTTATGCACTTCATTTTCGAAGCATAGAAGTAAAGGTAAGTTCTCTGCACTTTATTTTATGCACTTCCTTTTCGAAACATAGAAGTAGAGATAAATTAATGATTAGTTTGATTGTTCACTCAATTATCTTTCTCTATCTCCCTCTTTTTTCTTTTAATTTTTCTTTTCTCTACACTTGGTAATTTTGAAGTCCTCTTCGTTAAGGCAAAAGAACCGTCAACACAATCGCCTGATAATTGGCTTGAATTTAATCTTTAAGGATTTTTAATCCTTGCTGGCACGCTCGTATTTATGGCATTTTCATTCGTAGAAAAATAAGCCAACAACTATATGTCATTTGAAATTAAATTTGAATAAAAATAGAAACAATAAACTCATCATGAATTATAGAACCCATGATTTATAAAAATTACAGTTTTGGGGGATTGAATTGAACAAAGGCGAAGATGAGTTATCATCTCCTGATAGACTCATTCATCTTTCTCAGTCAAATGAACAATGCCATCAAGCATAAGAACTTTACCATATGTTGAGAACTGGAAATAAAAGAACCAGTATCAACAGAAAATTCATAAATAAGACAATAAATGCCAGAAAAATAGAAAGTAAGGCATCACTGATGTTGAACCTCAAAAACCAGGATTTCTTGGTACTCTGATTTATCCTTGTACAAAATCTTCTCTACTTTCATTGAGTGCGCTTCTTGTACCAGTGAAAACTCAAACTGACTTAACCATAGCTGTCGAATAATAAATCTGGAAAAACACTGACTATTATTTCAAACAAAAAAAGACAATTTTAATTTTGAATTTTTTTTTCTTCATTTACAAGGAACACCAGAACACTCTACTCAAGCCCTTAATAATATAAGCATAGGTAATTATGAACAATCAAAATTTCAATTACAATTTATCATATTGCAAGCATGTCTTGCATTGCATCTAATAAAAAAAGTACATTCCAGCATGACTCTTTCCCCTCAAGGATATATTGACGAATTAATTATAAGTTTTCTGGCCTCTAATATGTTCCAAAGCTAAAATGATTTATATAGGTGAGATAAAAAATGCAACAAAAATAACATAGACCTGGCCACATTGGGTTATTGAAATAAACTCGTTTGCTAGCTTTACTTGTAAAAGTCGAACAAAGCAGAAAAGGAGTCAACAAACACCACCCTTCGACTATCATCAAGCAAAATAAAAAACCTGTACTACAAGGAAAATAAGGATGTTGGAAAAAATGTCCAACGGAAAAAACAGAAGCTAAGAAGTATAAAAATAATGACCAGAGCATGATTCAGGTTCAGAGAACCATCCAGAAACAACTGTTGAATGGCATTTAGCCTCAAGCTCAGTGTATGAATCCCTAGCCTTCAAGCAACAGGAAGGGATAATAGCCTTATCCAAATCATTCACATTGTCATTCCCGTCTATAAACTTCTGGCATTCCAAATCTTTTCAGCGCCGTTCTCCATATATTATCTTTTTCTTCTCCAGTTCCAGTCTCAAACCAACAAAAATGTATTGTAATGAGAAAAAATCATTGTTGTCAACAACACTGCCAAGGCATCATCAATAATGGTGTCCATAGGCACAAAGACAAAAGGAAAATTTATTATGTGACCAATGCTTTTTGGATACAGATAAAAGTGAGAAATCCTAGTAGACAAAAATAAGCAATTTTTTAATGCGACAATTTTAATTATTTTTATTATTTTTTTGCTTATTTGTCATTTTGGATACAAATAAGCACACCCTGACAAACGTGAGGAATCCTTTGCCTACAAAGAAAGACATTTCAGCTTCCCCTAATATTGTGATTTGTAAATGCTAAGACAAATTTTCCTTTGGAAGAACCACCAAAGCCATTTTTTTTTTTTCATTATGCTTTAACTCAAAAGCAATACATTGTAACCAAAGAGGAAGTATAGCAATAATAACGTTTAATACACACTATCTTTTAGAAATAGAAAGCAAATCTAAACACAAGTTTACCAAATTTGCCATGTATTTTCCGAAGCAAGAACAAGAATTGCAATTTAAAATCACAACAAAAGTATAGCATTTAATACACTGCCTTTTCGAAATAGAAAGCAAATCTAAGCACAAGGTTACCAAATTTGTCACGTATTTGCCTAAGAAAGTACAAGAATTGCAATTTAAGCATCAACAATCACACACGCACTTCAAACTATTTCAAGTAACGAAAATGTTAAAAGAAATCCTCTAAAACGCAAGCTAGTCCTTCCCTCCTAGTGGCTTCCAAAAAAAAAAAATCGAAACCAAGAATTTCAGAACCATGTTAAAAAATAAAATAAAACAAAAAAATCTAGTAACGAATTTCCTTACATTTCCCGTCAAATTGAAATAGTTGAAACTTGAACAACTAAATCGATTGGACGAGAAAGCTGATGACAACGACATTAAATTTTCAATTTCTTTTCCCTTAAGTTATTTCCACAGATTTCTCGGGAACCAAACAGAGCATTAGGGTTTAACATACACATACACACAAAAAAAGAAAAAAAAAAAAAGGCCCCGAAGTGAAGAAATTGGGGACATGACTTACCTCTGTTTCGACAGATTACAGGAAGAAAAGGAAAAATTCATACCAATTGTAATCATAATCTAGAGAGAGCTATAGAAAGAGAAAGAGAAGACGATGCAGAAAAGAGAGATAGAGAGAGAGAGTCTTGGAGAGAGAGATCATGCCTGATGTTAATGGCGATTTGGTTGATCTATATGCGTATCGCTGTATAAATATAAACGTATATTTGTGTGTAGTGGGCGGGAAAGACGAATCGAGGAGAGAGACTTGTTTCGCACTTCTCCTCTGCTTCTCTCTCTCTCTTATCGCTTTCGCAGGGGTTTAGAAGTGGAGCTGGTTTTTTTGGATGGAAACGACAGACATATATTTACCGGGAAAGAATTTGTTACACCTTTTCAATTGATGTCTACCAATGCATTTCATAATTATGGGTTGTTTAGGAGGTTCTAAATAAGTGTATTTTTTGACTTTTTATAAAATATGAGTTGAATATGGGTTGAGTTTGAAGTGATGTAATAGAGAAGTGATGTGATTTAAATAAGATGATGTGATTTAAATAGGATAGTGACTTTTTGACTTTTTAACTTTTTTTAAGGATGGCAAACTTAACCTTAAACCAACCAAATATATATATATATATAATTATTAAAACCTATACGTAAGTGATCCTAATTAAAAAATAAAATAAATTACCTACACTTCTCATGAAGTTTAGCTAAATTATAAATTTTCGTTGAGGTTTTATAAATTATATCCCGCTCTCTGAAATTTATATTCGCATAATAATTTAACCTCTACAGTTAACTAAACGTTAAGAATAGTTACGGAAATTCTATTTTCACATACCTATTTATCTCAGTACACACACTTAATGAATCATTATTTTAATAACAATTATATCCTAAAGTAAAATGACCATAATAGATATCAAAACACACTCATAATATTATATAAAAATATTCTCTA
This sequence comes from Camellia japonica, assembly GCA_030407325.1. Lineage (NCBI taxonomy): Eukaryota > Viridiplantae > Streptophyta > Magnoliopsida > Ericales > Theaceae > Camellia > Camellia japonica. The sequence goes on from JAPPVO010000032.1 coordinate 161,330,465, forward strand.
TACACATATTTTAAAAACAAAAAAATCTCAGTGCACAGCTTTTAATAATAAAAGAAAAACTAAACTCTAATTCCTTCATTTTAGACAAAAACAACAGGAAACAAAGCAAATTAGGAGATTTTTATGATTTTTTTTTTCTTTTTTCTTAGCATTACTTTTCTAGTCAACCAAACAGATTAATATCACATATTTATACATCTAACCAAAAATAAAAGCATTATAAAATAATTAAAAATTCTTGGTTGTGGGAAGGAATTTTCATTACATATTAAACCTTTTTTTTAAAAAAAAAAATCATTTTTTAATTGGCTAAATCTAACATTCTACAATAAACTCTTATGAACTAAACCCCAAAAACAAAACCTTAACTAAGAAGAAGCTGGTGAAGCAAAATCTAAGGCTCTGTTTGGTGGAGCTTTCAAAATATAATTCCACACTCACTTTTGAGTGTGGTGTTTATTTAGCGTTTTCAAAAGTTAATTCCACACCCACTAACTTTTGAAAATTCTTTTCTACGCGAAAAAATTTGGACTAACCGGTCGTCCTCCCGAATATCTGGCCGGTTAACCGGTACAGTGCAAATATATATATATATATATATTGGAACCTGTTATTTTTTATATTTTAAATAAAAAAAATTTAGAATTTTTAAAAAAATTTATGAGTTTTAAATAGAATTTTGAGTTGTGTGTTTAGTTATGAGTTGCAAGTTTTTATATCAAATATCATATGTCACATCAAAAATCCCTCACTCAATTCAAAACTCTTTCAAAACTCATTGACGAAACAAATTTTCCACACTCAAATCATAATTCAAAAACTCACAAACTCAAAATACAATTATATTATCAAATCATATTTAAAAAACTCTACCAAACGCTACTTGACATTTTCATTATATATGAACTACCATCGAAGAAAATATATTGCAAACCTTAATTGGCTAAATCTAACATTTTCATTATATATAAACTACCAAATCGTTACCATGATGAAACAAAGATACAAATTAAACATCTTAATAGCAAAGACCGAGATGAGATTTCATTCAACTAATCAACTTCTAAATAAAAATGTAGGGCTTGTTTGGAAAATAGAAAGATGGGTTTGATGAAGAGGTTAATGAAGATAATAGAGATGGAATTCTTTTGGGTTCAAAGTAACTCTTTGTTAGAACTTCAATTTCCTCTTGATCGGAATTTACGTTATAGCGATTCTGGTTTTGTCCCGACCTTTATTATGTTTCGGACTCGGGTTCCGTGGTTTATTGTTGTGTCAATGTCTTCTCTTCTCTCTCTAACTCTTGGAATTTGAGTTTTGGAATATGTTGGGCGTGTTTGGAACAGGTTGGTTATTACTTGGTCTAGGTTGTTGTTGCCTAAATTTTGGCTTCTTCGCTCGAACAAGGCTTCTTGTGCTCGAGCGAGCCTTGTGTAATTTGCCTTTTCGCTCGAGCGAGGTTTCTTGCCCTCGAGCGAGTTTTGAGGGTTCTCAAGTTTCTCTCCCAGACGCAGATTTCCTGGGAGGGTAAAGTTCTTCGCTCGAGCGAGGTTTCTTGCGCTTGAGCGAGCATGTGTGTCTGTAAAACTTCTGAAGTTGTGCATTCTGCGCTCGAGCAAGGTCACTTATTGTGTTTGGTCGCTCAAGCGACAACTCCTTCGCTCGAGCGAAGGTTGCGTATATCAGTTCGCAGCTGGGCTATTTTACATCACTTTTTGATTTCATTTCTTCCCAAAACCCTAATCCGGCACACTCTTTCTCTAAAGTTCTCTCTCTCTCTCTCTCTCTCTCTCTCTCTCTCTCTCTCTCTCTCTCCACAAATACTTCAAGATCCAAGCATCTCTCAACCCTAGTCCATTTGTTAAAAAGTTAGAGCATCTTGTGGGCTTCCTCTTGATCCGAACAAAACCGAATTTGGAGCATTTTTGAAGATCTTCATCATCTCCTTTAAGCTTTTACTCTTGAGGTAGGGATATTCTACTCTTTAATATGGGTTTTAACGTAGATATTGGTCATTTTGTATAAATAGTGGAATTTGGGAGGATTTGGGGTGAAGCTAGGGTTTGGGTTGGAATTTTGAAAGAGGCGTTTTCTACATTGGGCTTCTTATATGTATGTGAGGTCTTGAATATGATATTACTTGAGAGTAAATGATGAAATTTGGCCTTGGGTTTGATATTTAAAAAAATGGAAGATTGCCCTAATTTGTGTTAAATAATTGTTTTGTATAAATAATGAAATTGACATGGGAAATATGAAATTGGAGGGGTGTATAAATGAATGGTGTTGTTAGATTTGTTAAATCACCCACCTATAGAAATTTGATTATATATCTGTTTAGAAATATCTGTTTTAGGCTATTGGTGGAGGATAGTTATGATTGTTGTAGAAACTGCATGCGGATTAGGCGAATTGAAACCTATCGTTTAATTTACCTCATTAAATATGATGGTATGATTGAGATATTGAAAATGTGTAGTGAATAGTCATTGTCTATGACGATGTCGTTAAATACATTGTATATGTATTATTGTTTGGGAAAAGATAGGGGATGTACTCCATTGTTTTGGAGGAGATAGGGGATGGACTCTATTTAAAATTAAGTTGGCCGGAGTATCCAGGGTGAAAGTCCCAAAATCTTATATATATATATATATATATGGGTGCCAATTCCCTCGGATGAGAATTCTGTAAAATGGCAAGAAAATTGAAGTGTTTAAATAATGGTTGCTATTGAAGTATTGACGAATGAGTTGTAGTCTCGTTTGGAATTGTTTAGATAACAAGGGATTATATCTATGGGTTGATTTGAATAAATGAATGGAAATAGTTTGAGATATTGATGTCGTTATTGGTTGGTCATGAAAAAGATGTCAGTTGGTTTTAAGTATTGCACATTTATCTGATGCTTATATCTTAGTTAAATTTCATATACTATGTTAGTTTCTCTCTGCTGGGTTTTGGCTCACTCTACTTGGGAAAACTATTTTCAGGTACAGGTGACATGCCACCTCCAAGGACATAGCTTGGGAGGATTAGGGGCTGAAAGCTCCATTTTTGTTATTTCTTTTGTGTTAAATGTTTATTCAAGCCGATGGCTTTATATGTATAGAGCTTAAGACTCTTTTGTTATAACCAAGAGATATCTTGGAAAGATATAAGCCCGTAGGGCATTTATTTTGTTGTTATCAATTAGTGTTACATGTTGTAGTTTCAGAATGAACTTTTATGAAAGTGTAATGCATGTAATATCGTTTGTAATATAAACTCTGATGAATGAAAGTATAACAGTTCCATTATGTTCATAGATCCTGTGAATGGTTTATTAATATCATATTTTGAAGGCGTTACACTCTTGATTATAGATCTAGCCCATTGATTTGGCCTTGGGAATTGTTCATTGACTCCATGAGAGAGGTTAGATTGATGTGAAAGTGTGTGAAAAGAGGGTTAAGGTGGTGTGTGTACAAGTAGGGATGACAATTTAAATCCAGCCCGATGGGGACCCGACCCCGAATTGAGCGAGTTTTTTCCGAAAAATACCCCCGACGGGGCGAGGATGGCATTCAAAAATCAATCCCTGATCAGTTTCGAGCCGGGGACGGGGATAAGTGTTCTAGCTTCGTACCCGGCTCGGCTCCGTCTCTGTTCCCGGCTGCGTTTATCCCCTATGTGAAATTACTATTTTACCCATATATATATATATATAAACCAAACCTTTATCTCAGTGATCTCACTTTCACTTCTCTCTCTCTCTCTGTCTGTGTCTCACAGCCGCGTCTCTTATTTCTCTCTCCCTCACTCACTGACTTCTCTCTTTCTCTTAGATCTACCACCACCGCCGTCCAGCTCGCACCACCACTACCACTGCGTCTCTCATCCAGATCCACCGCCGCCACCGTCCAGCTCGCACTACTACTGTACCTCCGTCGTCGACTTTGCACCTCCGTCTACCTCGTCACTCTTGCACCTCTCATCCACCTCTATCTACCTTGCACCGCCACTCCACCTCCTCCGTCGTCCATCACACCAATCTTCTCTGTCATTCGTCGCAGTTCTATCGCCTCCGTTGTCCTCTCTCTCTCTCTCTCTCTCTCTCTATGATCTAAGATCTGTTGATGATTTTGTTATTGTTGTTGATGATGATTTGTTGATACACAGATCTGTTGATCTCAGATCTAAGATCTGTTGATGATTTTGTGTTCTTGTTTTGTTATGTGAAGTTGTGATTTGTCTTTTTTTTTTTTAGATTATTGCTTTTTTTTTTCTTCATTTAATATCAATGAATCAGACTATACAATTGAACAAAAACATGTTCCTGGATGTCTACAGATTTTTTAATTTAAAAATTGTTTGACAGATAAAAAAAAAAAATCTGACCAGCTATTATATTTCAGGGAATTTGTGGGGTCGGGGATACCCGATCCCCGATCGGGGACGGGGGCGAAGGGGGGTGATGGGCTCCCCGTCGAGGATCGAGGGCAAGGCGGGGAATTTCTTACTGTTGGGGATCAAGGACGGGAAGTGTAGTCCCCATCCCCGGCCCGCCCCGTTGCCATTCTTCTGTACAAGATATGAGTTAAGGGTATGATTGAAATATTTGGTGTGTGAAATGAGAACAATAATTAATAATCAAATTACTAGGCCTCGTTTGGGAACATGTTTTTTTAGTAACTTTTGGGCTTTTGGCTAAAATATGATGTAAAAAAAAACTAGTATGTTTTAGATGACTTTTTAGTTTTTTACGAAAAAATGTACAAAAAGTAGAGAGAAAATGAGAATATTTGACTTCTTAATATAGGTTGTTGTTTTTTTGGTTTTTTAGTGACTTTTTGGTTTTTAGGCTAAAAAGTGATGTTGCCAAACGAGGTCTAAGTATGTACACTGAGAAATGATGTGCACTGAGGTAAGTAGGTGTGTGGAAATAGAATTTCCCAAATGGTTAGCTAACATTACCAAAATATTAATTGATGGACGATATTCACTGTGCTTGGTTACCAGTTTTCCAAAACACTTTTCAGAAAATTCTACTTTCTTATTTTTTGTGTTTTTTTGTTTTTACTGAATTTTTTTAATATTTTAAGCAATTTTTTTTTACTTTTTAAACACACCTAACATAAATACACCTAAAAAGTAAAAAAATTGTAAAAAAAATCTTTTAAAAATTCACTAAATACCAAAAATACAAAAAAAAAATACAACAATTCAGTACATTTTTGTATTTCTATGTATTTATTAATTTTTTAAAATATTTTTTCACAATTTTTTTACTTTTTAGATACCTCTAACTAAGGTGCATCTAAAAAAGTAAAAAAATATTTAAAATTTCAAAAATATTCACTAAAAACAAAAGAATACGAAAATCAAAAAACTCAGTTTTCAAAAAACTTAATCCAGAAAACTCAAACCAAACACACTGATTGCTTTTACTGAAATCCCTTTGATAAATTAACAAAATTTACAAAAGAATTACGTTAGATAGAAAAAAAAAATTATGTTTGGTTTGTGTTTGAGAGATGTGTTTTAGAGATAAAAAGTACGAAAACATGTTTGGTTTGGTTTTTTTCAAAAGATGTTTTGGAAAATTGTTTTGAGAGAGAGTTTTGGAAAAAGTGATTGATTTGATGTGTGTGAGAGAGAGATTTGTTTGGAAAACTTGTTTGGTTTAGATGTTTTGGGAAATTGTTTTAGGAAAATTTGTTTGGTTTGATTACTTTTGAAAACTTATTTGTAGAGAAAATTTCCAAAATTTTTTTCCGAAAATCAAACCAAACGAGCCCTAAGTTTTGGAACCACATTTGTTTTGTTGGTTAGAAAAAAATTTCAAAATTTAAAACAAAAAATAATTTAATAAAAATAAATATGAAAAATATATTTAATTTGTAAAAAATATTTCTAACCACTCAAAAGATAAAATTATGTAAAAATAATAATTATTTTTTATTTTTTATTTCCTAACCAAATTAATTTTTAATTTTTTTTAAAAAAAATTAAAAATAAATTTTTAGAAATCAAACCAAACATATTCTAAGAATTTTTTGACAAGCCATTTCTTGTGTTTTTAACTTATTTAATTATTGGTTAATTTTATTATATTTTTACCATCTGACACTACAATATATAAGAGTTTTAGAGACCAATTTTTTTGATCTCTAAAAGTAAAAATTTTGTTGCAACAGACATATAGGGACTAATTTCTATCGTCGTGAGGATAGTCGCTAAAAAGTCGTTCTGAAAAATTAAAAATAAGGCTTTTAGTGATAAAAATTCGAAAATGTCAATAATAAATAGACTTTTAGGGACAAAATAATTTGTGAAAATGGTTTATTTTTTGAGACAAAAAATTTTATACCAAAAAGATAATAATTAATCCCTAATGTTCAATTTTCGTTGCTAAAAATATAATGACGACACTTTTCGCAACAAAAATATTTGGTCCCCTAAAAATAATTTTGTCCCTAAATTTTGGTCTCTAAAACCTTAATTTTTGTAGTGTGATAAGTGTTTTTCCATTTTAATTTTGCATTTCATAACTTATTTAAAAATGATAATTTAGCTAAACCTTAGGGGGAAATCTGTAATTTATCTAAACCTCAAGGGGTAGGTAATTTGTCCTTATTTGTCATAAGGGCATTTTAGTCAATTTATGATATCCGTTAATGGCGTTAATTGCGATGGGGTGAAATGTAATTTTTGAAACCTCAAGGGAAAATCTGTAATTTCGTTAAATCTCAAGGGAGATGTAGGTAATTTGCCCTTAGAAATTATAATAAAATACTATGGGATATTTTGGAAAGATAGTAAAAACTGATCTTTTTGATTTTTTTTGACTTTTTTTTAAAAAAATGTATAAAAAATGTGAGAGATAATATGATCTAAAATGGGTTAAAAGTTAGAAGATGACTTTAAGCATCTTTCCAAAATATCCATATAATCAAATATTTCATGAGTCAGAATTAAAATAATATCACAATTAAAGAAAAATATTATTCATAACTTAAAAAAAAAAAAAAAAAAACATAACTAGAGACATATATGGCACAATAAAATTTCCCATATTTATATCTCCAGGAGAATGTGAAAATGAGAGGTCTCTCTCTATATCTTCACATACCTAATATTATTATTATTTTTTTTAAGAATATGAAAAATATTTATATTAGTAAACAACATACATAAATAAAATCCTAAAGGCCATTTTAACCAAACAACAAAACGAAAAAAATGAACAACAAAAAAATAAGTCTGCCAAAAAAATCAATTATGATTTGGGAAAAACTACCTATAGTTTTAAAGATGTGATTTGAAAAATAAGAATTACATCAAACCAAGTAAGATCTGTTTAAAAGTCCGCTGCCCAACTCCGCTACCACCACTACCACTGCGAACTTTAGACACTGCCAAAAGTTAGAGTTGAGAAGGAAGTAGATCTACAATAGTATGGGAGAAGTCTTGAGAGAGGAGGGAACCATTATACATTTAAGGATAGGTTTCTCACGCTAACTATTTAAATTGTAGATTTATTTGTTATGTAATTTTAGATTATTTATGAAAAAAAGTTGGAGTCATTCAATAATTATAACTTGTGATTTTTCTAGATTTGTATGCATTTATGAAAAAATTAAGATGAATTTGATAATTATAATTAAGGTTTTTTTTTTTAATTTTTTAATTTTTTTTTAAATTTGTGTGCAAAAGATAAATAGTTTATTTTTAAAAATTATCATTGTCTTATACCAAAATATCACTACAACATCCAGGAATAATTATTGGATTGATATAATTTTTTTACATTAATGTATAATTGAACAAAATGGACAGTTAAGATTGTAGCAGTAGGGCTTGTGGTAGGTCTCATGTGGCCTAATAGTAAGTCGATTGGAGAGAAGATTTTCATTTTTTTTTTTTTTTTTTTGGTGTGTGTACAAACTAACATCAATGTTAAGAATAGTGACACCAAACACAAAATGTAATTCACAAAGGGGTGAGTCTCACATCATGTGAGGTCTTCTTGTTAGATATTTGTGTCTCATTTTGTGTTTGATTTATATATATATAAATTTATTGTCTTCTTATTACACAATTAAAAAATAAAAAATATAATATATATATATATTTGATATATACATTTTTATAATTAAAATACACATATATTCAACTTCAAAAGCCCTAACTCTAACCATCTCCGACAAACTACTCTAGTCTCATTTCTTGACCACTCTCTTCCACAATCTTCTTTGCCATCGTTGTCTTTTTCCCTTTCCCCAACCACCCTAATTCCTCTAAGCTAATATTATCTATCACAACCCCAGTCCAATTCATAGTGGTGGGTGGTTTAAAATGGTGGGATTTTCGACGATAGCGGTTGCTACTAGTGGCAATGGCAGCCAATGGTGTGCGGAGGAGTGTATTGAGAAATTGCATTTTAGGATTTTGTTTAAAGGAATAATTTAATTAAGAGATAAAACCATAAAAATAAAAATTGCATTAAACGCGTGAGCATTTTTTATGTGTGAAAATAATTTGGTGAAAAAATAAAATTATTTAAGTTTCGTTTGGTATTGGGCTAATATAATTAATTTTTTTGTGTTGAGACTTTTTTAGCCTCATTTGGTTCAAATTTTTTGATTTTTTTGACTTTTGTGAAAGAAAAAATGTAATGAGATTGAATGTGATATTTTATCTTATTAACTTATTTAGCTTATTTTGTTATTTTATGCTTTTTGAACTCCAAAAGGGTAACCCAACCAGGACTTAACATGAAATGACGGATATGTCTCTACAAAAATGCTAGAGATCCTAAAAATTTTACCAAATGTCTCAAATGGGTGTGAGACCCACATGGGACCCACATTGTGTGGGTCCCACACCCATGTACGACATTTGATAAAATTTTTGACAAAACATTTAGGGTTTCTAGCATTACTCATGTCCCTAATCTAGTTAACATGGGCAAGCATTGAATATGGCTTTGGAAAGTAGTTGAGATTTAAATGTAATTGAATTTGGTGTTAAGTCACATTAAATGTAATTTGATGGACTCTATCTATCGGAAAGTTATTGGGTATTTTTAGAGTACGGTCACATGATATTTTAAAGTATTATAATTGATGGAGAATATAGGGTTTATGATTTTGGTATTGAGTGATTGAGAAATATGAAAGGATATGATGAATGATAATTAGTGAAGGCGTATGGACATGTATAGTATTCCGAGAATACCCAATAATTTTTCCTATCTCAGACCTATTTCAATTATTCAAAATTGTTTGTTTTATAAAATCAGGTGAGAAAATCAATTCATGTCAAAAGTAAGTTTAATCAGATATTAACAGTCACATGATCAAATTAAATTTATCTTAAAAAATAAAAATCATAAATTTGATTTTGAGAATAAATTGTTTATATTTAGGGGTCATTTGACAATAGGTAAAATTAGCTAAAAAGTCATTAAAAAAGTTAAAAAATCAAAAAGTCATAAACAAAAGTTAAATATTCATTTCTATTCTCTTTATTTTTTGCATGTTTTTTTTTCATAAAAATTAAAAAGTTATTCCAAAACACTTCAATTTTTTTAAACTTATATTTTAGTCAAAAAGTCACTAAAAAAAGTTACTCTTCTAACAAACCCTTAATGTGCAGGGTGATTTCCGCACTATAAAAATGGGTAGAGCTTCATGGAAGACTAGAGTACTCTGTGTTGGGGATCGGGGATCCCGCCCAAGACCTTCCAGAAAATATACCAAGCAGTAAAACACACCCACACTCAAGGAGAGGAACCGGTTATCACTATAACAATGAAGAGATTACAGAAAGATTACAATAGAGGAGGAGATCACACTCTCCTCACTCATCCACTCACCCTTCTCCCTCGCTCACACCGAGAGAGACAATCTCTCCGCCTCACATCTCTCACTCTCTTTGGTTTGCTCTCTTGGTTCTCTCTCTGATTGCTCTATCTCTCTCAACCCCTCACCTCAATTTATACATAAAAGAGGGAGTGCCTCATTGGTCACCACCTACTCTTCTACTAGCTCCATCCACTAGCTAGTGGGGTAAGTGGAGTGGAAGAACCACCTTCAAGGTGGGTTGGTGCTTGTAGTGGGTTGAAATCCAACAAATCACCCCCTCAACTCATATGAGGTGATCCACAATAGCACCCCCTGCTTGGAGTGCCCGACACCCCCAACAAAGTCTGCATAGATAACAAATGGTGAGGTTGCTTGATCGAGGTTTGGTCAGAAACCCCTCCGATGGTAAAATTAGGGACTAGGGGAGAAGAAGAAGAGATAATGCAAAGATCTTTTATATGAAAATGTTGTTTCTCCTCCAAGATCTTCTCTCTCCGCCGTTTGTCTTGCTTGTCCTATTTGTGATTGTCTCCCGTTAGAGAAAGACAACCACTCCGCCTAACACTTAGGTACAGGTCTATCGTGTGCGCATTTTATCCTTCTACGCTTCCATATCTCCATGTTTTGTTTAGATAGAGGGAGAGGAACAAAGTTGTTTATCTCTTGTTGTCTCAACAAATTCATTTCGGAGTGGTTGTTCAACCTAGAAGTCCAATACATTGCTTAACCTATTTCGGAGCAAGCCCTTGCATGTTGGGCTGAGCTACCTTGCTTGCCTTGCTTCAGAGCAGGTGTTCAGTTGTTAGGCCGAGCTCCAAGCTTGTCCCACTTTGGTGCGGGTTTAGCATTGGACCGAACTCTAAAACTTAGTTGGTTTCTACCCACTTCACTTAAGAAGAATATATAAATTTTTAAATATTTTTCTCATCTTAATGACGCTCAATAAAACTATCATGAACATAACCTCTTAAAAAACTGAAAGTTATACTTGTTCCTTGTTTAAATATTGAGATCAACTTAAAAACTTAAATAAAACCTAGCTTCCCTATTGTATAAGATTAAAACATATTATATTATATATAATTTATAAAACAAATGCAGAATATTTAAATAGGAAGTGAAAGTTCCATATTCCCTAATCTCAAGATCTGTCTAATTTTATAGAAGTTCAAGGAATCATATAGTGGTTGGTTGGTGACCAGCACAAAGATGCTAGAACAATTGATGACTAGTCCAATATTCTGGAATAAGTTGATATTTTTATTGTTCTTAAAGGAATTTGGGGAATCTATTTTGTCAATTAAAAAATGAGTTCAGTATGCAGATAGTTATTACAGAATAACAGAATGCTTAATTTATTGTAGTTTTGTTATCTGTTATATTGAGAATATGCACCATCTAGAGGAGTGTATTTCCACAACCTTGTCCTAGGGAAAAATGGAATTATGGCTTTATTTAGGGCTGGTTTGAGAATTAATTTTTTTAGTATTTTTTTTTTTTTTATAATTTTTCTATGAAAATACATATAAGAAGTGGAGAAAATAATTTGATAATTTATAATAACTTTTTAATTAAAATATTTGCTTTCTAAAGCATATCTCGTGTAACTTATGGGATTGTCTTTTTATTTATTTTTTTAATTTATTGTGTTCGGGCTAAAAGTTTAAATTTATATTGTTTCACCAAAAATCTACCATCTAAAATTGGTTGTCATAACGACATGTTTAAGTTAAATGACTAAAATATCCCTTATATATATCGATTTTTTGACAAACAAAAACCATTCTCTCGTCTCTCTCTCTCTCCACCACCACCGTCGTTTACCCCCACCGTCGTTCTCCCCCTACCGTCGTTCCCCCAACCACCAGCATCTTTCCAGATCTGCTCAAATCGAGTTCGATTCGGCCGACACTGTTACCTCCGATCGCCATCTCGAAGAAGACGTCATTACTACAGATCACCGTTGCCAGTGCCTCGCCGGAGTTCGATCGATCACTCCGCCGGAGACACTGTGTGCTCAGAGTGCGATAGAGCGACGAAATCCCTCCAATCGCCGCGCCACTGTTGTGGCTCTCCTTCCTCCGCCGCGACAGGCGACCATCTCAACTGCCGATGATCTCAAATCTGCAATCTGAGATCTGAGATCTCAAACAAATCTGAGGTTCACTGTTAAGCCATTCTCTCTGTAACAGATCTATAACTCCTAGGTTTGGTGCTCTCTCTCTCTCTCTCTTCATTTCACTTCGTTACTCTATTCAATACATATATACATGTGTATATACATATAAATCTATCTATTTTGTGTCTCTCGCTTGCAGATCTGTGGAAAACTAAGGTTTTGAGAGACGAATCTCCCTGGATTTTTCATCACCAATTTCTGTAAATTTCGATTCAAATTTGATATTTTCTAATCGTTGTTTCGTTTTGATGTGTAATTTTTATCGATCATTGTCTCTGAGCAATTTGTCAATGGAGACTTAGAGGATCGTAGAATTTCCTCACAAATTTATTTATTTTGTATATATACACACAAACATATATATAAATATATATATCTGTATGATAAATTTTTTTTTTGGTCGTCGGTGGTGGTGGTTGGTTGTTGATGATGAAACAGATTGCAACAGATAAAAATGAACACTCTTTTTCTGTGGTGTATGCGCAACCTAAATGAACATATAGAAATGAACAGGTAGAAAATAATTTGACCAGATAAAACAATTAACAAATAGTTTCAATAGATAAAAATTTTTGAACAGATAAATTTCAACAAATAGATTTTATTTGGATAAATATTTGAATAGATAAGGAAATTTGAATTGAAAAAGATTAAAAATTAAACAGATATGGTAAAAAAATTAAACAGATAAGGAAAAAGTTAAACAAATAGGGGAAAATTTTGAACAAGTAGGGAATTTTTTTTTAAATAGATAGTCAACAAAAGTCAACAGATAAATTAAGGGGTAAAATTGAAAACATAATGTTTTTTAAAACAAACAAAATGACTTTTCACTAAACTATTTCATAAAGACTAGATCTAATGTCTTATACCCTTTTTAGGTTAGACTTTTCAACAATTATCTCTTTATTAAATTTGTGCTAGAGTCTTCTTGTAATTTTTATTTATAACTTATGAGACATAAATAATTTAAATAAGTTTAAAAAATTGATTAATGAGAAAGAAAAAAGTACTAAAATTTATAATTTTTGATTTGTAACAAGCTACTCGAAAGAAGCTATGCATGGAACTAAGCCTAGAGGTGGACATCGACCCATTAGCACGCAAGGCTTATCTATAATTTATACGGTTTAGAATTATAATTTAGGTCCATAGGGGGTTTGGGCAATTTTTTTAGTGGTACTTATTGACTAGTTCTGTTAAGTAAAATTATTTACCTTTTAGTCTTACTTATTTTTCATATATTTATCAATATTTTCAACGTACCCTTTCCTTACATTCTTCATCCATATTATCAATAATATCATAACTCTTCCACCGCCCAACTATCACCTCTGGTTTCTGTTTTCGATAGCTAGAAAATATCTCTGACCGCCATTTCCTCTCTCTGATCGCCGGAGACCTCCTCCAGTCTTCGACAATAATTTTTCGGTGACATTTTTTCACAATTCTCCGATCATTTTTTTTGTCAAAAACAATGTCATCTCCACCACCATGACTTCCACCGTCACTGTTTTCTGACAATACTTGTTCGGTCATTTTTTAACGAAAATAACATCCATCTCCACCACATCACTACCATCACTACTTTCTTAGATCTGATGGCGACAAAAGAATAGAAGAAGGAAAAGAAGAAAAATGAGAGAAACGAAGAGGATGCAGAAGAAAATGAAAGGACTTACCAGAAAATATTTTTCTTCTGTGTCGTAGATCAACATAGTCATACCTTTGCCATATGCTCTTTGTTCTCTTTCCAATGATAAATTTATCACTGCATCAATTCATCAATGATAAATTTATCACTGGTACATTTGTTAAAAAATTTACAAATGGCAAATTTAATTTTTTAGAGAGAGAGAGAGAGAGAGAGAGAGAGAGAGAGGGGCATCACAACATTTTATCATGAAGCACAGTAATCAAATACCAGATCATGCCTACAAAAATTTATATATAGATTAAAAAAATGCACATTCATAAAAGCGATAAATTTATCACTGATGACTTTATTCAGGTTGGTTCTTTCAATTTTTATACACTTATATATCTAGTTCACAGAGAAACTCAACGTTGACGAGGGTTATAATACTAGATCGGCATGTCGAAGTAGTCGATCAGCGTTGGAAATAGCCAAATTTAAAGATTTCAGTGAAGATCGGGGTAGAAAATAATAGATATGTGGTGAAGAATGATGGTGGCAAGGGTGCCGAATATTAGTGGACTGATGATGGAAGAAAAGGATGGTGACAACATCGGTGATGGCAACGAGAGAGGAGGGCTAGTGTAAAGAGAGCAACGAAGACGGCGAGGGAGGAAGACGATGACGGCGAGGAAGGAGGATGATGATGATGAGGGAGGAGGAGGATGACGTTTATGGTTGAGTTGAGCATCGTTGAAGGCGACAGAAGACAGTGGTGATTGAGGCAAGCGGCGTTGAAGGTGATGGAAGACGGCGGTGATTGAAGTGATCGACATTGAAGGTAACCATGGCAACGGTGGTGGTTCGGTGATGGTGGTAGCGGTGGTATGAAACTGTTTAGAGAAATGGTAGAGAGAGAAAGAGAAGAGTTTTCTTTGTGTGTGTGAGAGAGAGTAGGCACAAATGGTGGAGGAAGAGAGAGAACAAAATATTATTTAGGATAATACAAAACACTCAAGGATAAAAAAGAAAAACAAAAAATGGGTCATGACGTATGTGTACGTAAAAAGTCATGACCTAATGTGTAATAAGTTCTAAAAGGAAGATCGGCCCATAATAAGCCCAATTTTTTATGCCCAATTATTATGTGGGTCAAGTTGGAAAAGTACTTCAAGCTTAGCATGGCCAGGCCCACCCACAAATAATATTGGACAATACGTTTTTATAGATATATATATATGTGGGGATATATTTTTGAGTACCAACACGTGGCATGGTGACGCCGACGTGTCAACCGAGGTGCCACGTGTCGCGGTAGTTACGCCGAGGTGATCTCGGAGTTGCCGAGGTTATCTCCGAAGATATCGGGATCCGAGATAAGCGGATAAAGAACAAGAGTCCTAGATTAAGAGAAGACTTCAGTTTGGATAAAGGTAAAACTCTTGGAGAGTTTTGTCCTGAACCCCTTGGGAGTTCCAGATTAGCAATAATCTGAGTCCATTGGAGTTAGGCTCCTATTGGGACTAGGATTGTATTGACTATAAAGAGAGGCACCCCCATGGGTCTAAGGTATGTTTTATATACTCAAGCTAGTGAGTTGAATACTTGATTATCTTTGAGAGATATACTGACTTGATCGTCGGAGTGCCCCCGGGTGGAAGAACCACCGCCGGAGCCTTCTCTTTCTGTGCAGGGTAGCAGGGTGCCATCTATTCTGCCGGTGTTCTACAGCTGAATTACTAAGGTGGGCAGTGTGATCGGAAAATCACTCACACAATTTGGCGCCGTCTGTGGGAAAGAAAGACGAATAGATGGCCAGTGACGCACAAAATAAGAAGGTTGGAGACGACACTCCCGCTGGGAGTGGCAGGCCAATCGACCTTGACGTCGAAGGAGATAACCACGATGAAGAAACCCACAACCAGGGGAGTGGAGGAAAAAACGTCGGCCAAGAGGGCGACACCTCAAAGAAGACAGACCAAGACAGATACTACAACGAAGATAACCTCCAGGTATGGAGGGACAGGTGCTTACGGAGGGATGAGGAAGTAAAAGAATTAGCAGACAAATTGGCAGACCTGCAGTCGGTCGTCAACTTCATGATGCAAAACAATGTCATGCAGCCACCATACCCGTTGCAGGACACTCCAATTCCAGCAGTTAACACTCAAAAAGAAGGAAGGAAAGTAATACCCGAAGCACCACGGCACACCAGGAGCGCAAGGCACTCCCATCCACCTTCTAAGGAAGTCGGACGAAAAGAGCCAAGACAAGAGAAATCCCAGAGGACATATCACACGAAGGACCCAGAACCCAGAGAACATCGGCATGTACAAAAGCAGGCACTCTGCTTTGACACAACCCATGGAGAAAGATCAAAACGGGCCCATCACGAAGCCGAGAGTAGTGTGCCAAAAAGACTGAAGTCCGTAGACAGCCGAGCTCCGGGAAGGAGTAAAGAAGACTTGAGAAACTACCTCAAGAGGAAGGAACAGAACGCTGAAGCCGAGGTAACCTCCCCCGTCAAGCCGAGGACGCCGTTCTCGGTAGAACTGGACAAATTTGAAGCACCAAAAAGATTCAGCATGCCAAGGTTTCAAATATACGATGGTAAGTCAGACCCTAACTTCCACGTTGGACTATTTTTGAACTCAATGGCGTTATACAGTGGAAACGAGCCACTATTCTGCAAAGTATTCCCCTCGTCCTTTGGGGAGATTGCATCAGATTGGTTCCATAAATTACCAAAAGGAAGCGTAAAGACATGGGAAGGCCTGGCCGAGATGTTTGTGGCCAGGTTCGTAACAAACAAACTACAGCCACTGAGGGTGGATGCGCTAATAGCTCTAAAAATCAAGAAGGACGAAGGCCTCAGGGCCTATGCAAAAAGGTACTATGAGGTGTTCAATCGCATACTTGAATGTAACCAGGAGGTAGCGGTCGTGTCTTTCAAGAACGGCCTGAAAGATGACTGTTCACTACGGAAATCTTTGGCAAAGACATTGCCGAAGAGCATGGAGGAGCTCATGGCAAGAATCGAAAAATATGCACGAGCCGAGGAAGATACATCGGCCCACAAGGAAGTCAAACAGGAAAAAGGGAACGCCTCGCCAAAGCAAGGCCGAAGTAACAACAGATTTAGCAAAATAGAGATGGAGCTAAGGGCTAAACAGGCAGTGACCACCGTGTTCCGAATTCCAATTCAAAAAGTCCTAGGAAAAATTCGAAGCCAGCCTTATTTCAGAACACCAGCAAGGGAACCAGGAGAGTTCATGGGAAGAAACATGGACAGACATTGTGCTTACCACAATGAAAACGGACATACAACACAGGGCTGCAGAGCCCTAAAGACACACTGGAAGATCTGGTAAGACAAGGCCACCTGAGAGACCTTGTCGATGAAACCAGAACGAGAGAAGAACAGGCAAGACTGCCTCAGGCTCCAGCGGCCCCACCACCTTCGCAACCTCGGGCAGAACGACCTCGGATAGTTAATGTGATCCACTCAAAGGTTAACGAGAATGAAGTTAGAGGAGAAACCCAAAGGGTAAGGCATCTACAGCATGTCTACCAAGTCGGAGAAAAGAGACATCGACCTGAGGAGATACAAGGACCGATAATAACCTTCACCGAAGCCGACCTAGAGACGGTCCAGCACCCGCACAATGACGCCTTGGTAGTATCCCTCCAGGTTGGGGAGTGCCAAGTGAAACGCATCCTAATAGATCAAGGTAGCTCTTGCGACATCATGTACATCAGATGTTACAAGGAGCTAGGCCTTCACCCAGATGACATGGAGCAATCGAATGGCCCGATGGTCGGCTTCAATGGAACGCCTACGTGGCCACTGGGCGCTACAAACTTGGAAGTACAGGCCGACACTAAGAAGGTCAGGACAGAATTCATCGTGATTGATACGCCTTCCCCTTACAACATCATATTGGGAAGGCCATGGTTACATGCAATGGGGGCAGTTCCCTCAACATTGCACCAACTATTGCGCTTCCCAACAGAACATGGGATTGAAGAAGTTAGAGGAGATCAACTGCAGGCAAAAAATTGCTCCATAGCAGCAATGAAGACAACCTGCAATGTTCGAGAACTAGAAAAGGCGGAGATTGAAGATGAAGACATGGAGGTCCTAGATGATGTCGGCAAGGAACCGGCCGAGAAGAGTAAGGAATCACTAAAGAAAATCCTTGTCCAGGAGGGCGACGAAGAGCGCTTTTTCTCTTGTCTCAGGCTTAGCCGAAGAAGAAGAGAGAGAACTGGAAGCTTTTTTAAGAACAAACATAGAGGTGTTCGCCTGGACACCTTATGAAATGCCTGGCGTTGACCTCGAGGTCACATGCCATAGACTGAACGTCGACAGTCGGCAAAACCTGTAATACAACGAGCTAGAAGACCGACGTTAATGCACGTCGAAGCTGTGGACGAAGAGGTAAACAGACTTCTGGAAGCTAAGGCCATCAGAGAGGTCAATTATCCAACATGGCTATCAAACACTGTGGTGGTAAAGAAGAAAAACGGTAAATGGAGGGTTTGCGTAGATTTTACAAGCCTAAATAAAGCCTGCCCCAAAGACAGCTTCCTTCTACCAAAAATTGACCAGCTGGTGGATGCCACATCAAGACATGGAAGGATGAGCTTCCTGGATGCTTATAGGGGGTACCACCAGATAGCCATGTACCCCCCAGACGAAGAAAAGACAGCTTTCATCACCCCAAAAGGCCTGTACTGTTACAGGGTGATGCCTTTTGGGCTAAAAAACGCAGGAGCAACTTACCAAAGGTTGGTAACCAAAATGTTCAAGCACCTGATAGGCCAAACAGTTGAAGTCTACATCGATGACATGGTCGTGAAGACCAAGAAGCCTAGGAATCATCTTGCCGACCTGAAAAAGGTATTTGAAATACTCAAAACATATCGGCTCCGACTCAACGCATCTAAATGCGCGTTTGGAGTTGGATCAGGTAAGTTCCTAGGTTACCTGGTAACGAGAAGGGGAATAGAAGCCAGCCCAGATCAGATCAAGGCCATCCTAGATCTACAGAGTCCAACATCGGCAAAACAGGTTCAAATACTCACTGGAAGGGCCGCAGCCCTAAACAGGTTCATAAGCCGAAGTTCAGACAAGTGTAAACCATTCTTCAACCTGGTAAAAAAGACCGCAGACTTCCTATGGACTAAAGAATGTGAAGCCGCTTTGGCCGACCTAAAGAAGTATCTGACCACGGCCCCAGTTCTCTCCACACCTGAACCTGGGGAAGAGTTGTTTTTGTACTTAGCCGTGTCAGAACACGCAGTAAGTGCAGTTCTAATCCGAGAAGAGCAGGGAAAACAGAAGGCTGTCTATTATGTAAGTAAAACCTTAGCCAACGCTGAAGCAAGGTACTTACCACTAGAGAAATTGATGCTGGCCCTAGTCATGGCCTCAAAGAAGTTGAACCACTACTTCCAGGCACACAAAATTGTAGTGCTAACAGAGCACCCACTGAAGTCCTTATTACAACAAGGAGACTTAACAGGAAGAATTGCAAGGTGGGCAGTAGCCTTGGGCCAGTATGACCTGGAGTTCAGGCCCAGAACAGCAATTAAGGGCCAGGTTTTGGCCGACTTCGTGGCAGAATTCACGCCTGAATCCATCGAACGTCGGGCTCCGTTGAGCCAAGATGCACGAGGTCCCAGCAAGCAAGGAGAATCCCAGCCAAAGGCCAAGGAACAAAAGAAGGAAAAGCTCAGACCCTGCAGCATCTACATCGGCGACTCATTTAGACTGTTTGTCGATGGAAGTTCAAATCGACAAGGAGCGGGGGCAGGAGTGCTGCTGATATCCCTAGATGGGGAAATAATAGAATAATCCATTCGTTTGGGGTTCAAGGCCTCAAACAATGAAGCAGAATACGAAGCATTAATTGCAGGACTAAAACTAGCAGTAGCAGCAGAAGCAGATGAGGTAATAGTTTTTTGTGATTCACAGTTAATTGTTAACCAATCAACAGGAGAATTTGCAGCCAGAGACGAGAGGATGTCGGCATATGCAAAAGAGGTTATCAGATTGGCCGAGCTATTTCAGAACTGCCGACTTCTTTAAGTAAGCCGAGAGGATAACAGCCACGCCGACGCGTTGGCCAACCTGGCAAGTTCAATACAGACTGGAAAAACAAGAACAATCATGATCGACTATATGTCGGGCCGAGCATAGAACCACGGAGCGCAAAGCAAGAAGCAATGTGTGTGGACATGGGGCAAGCTGGATGGATGCAATTGTTGCATTCCTGAAAGAAGGAAAGCTGCCAGAAGACCGCAAAGAGGCACACAAAGTCAGATTGAAGTCGGCAAGATTCAGCTTGACTGCGGACGGACATCTCTACAGAAGGTCTTTCACTGGACCCCTTTTAAGGTGCGTACATCCTTTACAAGTTAAAGATTTTTTATATGAAATTCATGAAGGGATTTGTGGAAGCCACACTGGGGGCAGATCATTAGCCTATAGGGCCATTACCTAGGGGTATTGGTGGCCCTACATGCAGAAAGATGCAGAAGCTTACGTAAAGAAGTGCGAACAATGCCAAAGGTTCGCACCTTTGATTCATCAGCCAGCTGCTGACCTAAACCCAGTATCCAGCCCTTGGCCGTTTGCCCAATGGGGCATGGATCTGGTTGGACAACTTCTCCAAGCAACTGGGCAGAGAAAATACTTGCTGGTAGCAACGGATTACTTCACAAAGTGGATAGAGGCAGAACC
>JAPPVO010000032.1:161350978-161418231 GCA_030407325.1 Camellia japonica
CAATTTGGTCCCTACATATGAAATTGTGACAGTCAACCCCTTTTAGTTTTGGTCAAATCTCACTTTGGTTCCTATACAAGTGTCAATGTCCTCTTTTTGTTATTCAACTATTTAAATCTTTAACAAAATCTAATCATGTGATGAGAATGTGACTACGGATGAGGATAAGAAAGAAAAAATCATCCTCATTTTCAACCAATACACATTTTATCCCAAAATTTACATAAAAATATGCCTATGTTAAAATGTGAACAATTAAAAAGATGAACTAGGGTTTTGCATAAATTAGAATCACGAAACTTTATTTTTCACTTGTCTATTCATCTTTCTTTCTTTTTCTTTGATTTCTTTGTCACGTTTTTTTTTATTTCAAAAACTCTATTTTCTTATCTTTTCGTCCCAATTTTTACCATACGAACACACATATATATATAGTATTATACAACTCGCATGTGTTTATCACGTATGACAAAGTGTATTGGTGGGAAATATGAATGATTTTCCTCTCTTACTCTCATTTCCTAGTCACATTGTTGTCACATAATTAGATTTTATTAAAGATATAAAAATGAAGTTACAGAAGGGAGATATTGACCTTGTATAGAAACTAAAATGGGATTTGACTAAAAGTGTAGGGGGTTGACTGTCACAATTTCATGTGTAGGGATCAAAGTGAGATTTGATTCGAAGTGCAGTGGGTTGACTATTACGATTTTATGTGTAAAAACCAAAATGAAATTTGATACAAAATGCAAAAGTGCAACGCATAATTTAGCTAATAATTTTTGTACAACTTGAGCAGGAGGTGCATCCACGAAACGTACATGCTTGTGGTAAGGTTTAGACTTCTCAATTCTTCTTTGACTTGTCTAAAAAGAGTTACAACTCGGGGAACAAACGACAAAATACAATCGATTTCTTTATTTAAGTGTTTCTCACTTCTCCTTATTCATATTCATAAATCTTTCTAGATAATTCCCGATGTTTGGCACTTGTTCACATAGCACAAAATAGACTTCTCCATTGATTGAATCAATGGATTGATCCCACACAAAATGTGGAATTGACCATTAGTAGAGTGCTTACACCTGTCTCAATTATTGCATTAGAGTCTCAATCTGAGTGGAAAACAAAGGACAAAATACAATTTATTTCTTCATTTAAGTGGTTCTCATTTCTCCTTATTGATATTCCTAACTTTTTCCGGATAATTCCCAATGTTTGGCACTTGTTCACATAGCACAAAATAGACTTCTCCATTGATTGAATCAATGGATTGATCCCACACAAAATGTGGAATTGACCGTTAGTAGTGATTATTCTCGTCTCAATTATTGCATTAGGGTCTCAATCAGAGTGGAAAACAAAGGACAAAATACAATTAATTTCTTCATTTAAGTGGTTCTCACTTCTCCTTATTGATATTCCTAACTCTTTCCGGATAATTCCCAATGTTTGGCACTTGTTCACATAGGACAAAATAGACTTCTCCATTGATTGAATCAATGGATTGATCCCACACAAAATGTGGAATTGATCATTAGTAGTGATTATACTTGTCTCAATTATTGCATTAGAGTCTCAATCAGAGTGGAAAACAAAGGACAAAATACAATTGATTTCTTCATTTAAGTGGTTCTCACTTCTCCTTATTGATATTCCTAACTCTTTCCGAATAATTCCCAATGTTTGGCACTTGTTCACATAGCACAAAATAGACTTCTCTATTGATTGAATCAATGGATTGATCCCACACAAGATGTGAAATTGACCATTAGTAGAGTGTTTACAATCGTCTCAATTATCGTATTTATAGTCAGATGGTTATTTCATTGACTTTTCTTTCTTTCTTTTATTTTATTTTCTTTGTTTTCATTTTTTCTTTTTTCGTATTTTCTTTGGTGACATATTTTTCTCATTCACGATGGAACTTACGAATTACATTTTAATTTAATTTTTTTGTGAAATTTTCTTTTAAAAAAATACCTATTACATCATTACATCAATAAAGCAGCATTACTAAAATGTAACATTTTGATATTATAGTAATATCAAAATTTAACTTTGACTATCCATTTTAACATTGTAGCATTGGAGATGATTGAATGGATCTCGAATAGGTCTCACCATTAATGATTTTACTAATATTGTGGTGATACATCACATAATAAATAAAATAAGTATCATAACAATAATAATAATAAATTATTTACATACTATATATTTAGAAATTATTCAAAAATATATATCTTTCAATTATAATTATTCTAAGGGAAACCCACATTTTACTCATTTTAATTCAGTGTGAAATTCATTTTTTTTCCTTTTTTTTTCATGAATCAAAGCATTTCTATTAATTTATTGTGTCTTTATCTATTTGGTAGCTGCTTCTACGGTCTATGTCTCTTACATCAAAAGTCATGGATTCCAATCTTAATTTTTTTTTTTTTCAATTTTTTTTTAGGTCCATCTAGAGTAAAATGATTTAGAGAGTAGAAAATAATGAGTGGGTATTTTAGAAAAATATTTTTAAATTAGTGATAAATTGTACAAATATTTAAAAATAAAATCATAATTTTTTTAATAAATTTATAATTAAGTTTTGAAAAAACATCTCAGATGCAATTTCCCCTAAAAAATTAAAAAATCAAAAAAGATTCAGTGAAGATAGAAAAAAAAAAATTATACTAATCTCATAAATTGTTAATCCTGCTAGTGTGGCTGCTGCCATTGGTACTAATAATAGGAATATGACCAACAGAATTCCTTGGAAAATTGCCATCTTAATTAATGGCTAATATTTGATACTCTGAAACAAAATCCTAACTACTCTACTCTCCCAAGTGTGTGTTGTTTGTTTTGTGGTGCAAGAATTTGTTAATGGCGGTGTTGTGTTAAGGAGACAAATTTTGTACCGAGGAAAAAATAAAATAAAATAAAATAACAAATTTATTAATAATATTGTATTGGACAGCTCTTATATTTTATCAATTCTGTCATTTTGGTTCCTATATTTTCAATTGGCTTAATTTTGACTTTTAATTTTAGATTTTGTTTCAATTTGGCCCAATTAATAACATCATTAGTGGCCTCGTTTGGGAAGTGGCTATGTTAGAAGCTTTTTGGCTTTTTAGCTATTTTAGTAGGCTATTTTAGTTTTTGTGTTTGGGAAGATAGAATGGATTTTTATTTGAGTTGTTGTATTGAAAAATGTGTTGAAATGATGTTTGAAGTTAAAATGACAAGTTTATCCCTAAGATTACAATTTTTTAAATTGATATAAAGGGGCAAAATCGTAAATAACCAAGTGATGGAACATTTTGTCAATGTGACAATGTAGGCTGTGCCTACACTGTCCGGCAGCTGCAGCTTCTTCTTCTTTTATTTTTTTTTTTTTCTTTTTTTTTTTTTTTTTTGAAAAACTTTGATTTAGAGGCTTTTTGACTTATTTCACAAATGAGGCTGTAATAGCCTCAACTCTTTCTTCCCAAACAGCGCCATGTTTCTTAAGAAAAATTATCACTAAATTGGTTGAGGTTAACTAACTGAATTGAGTAAGTTTATAATTTTACCTTTAAAAATATGGCACATGACACTTATCTGCGTATTTCAATAAAAAAAATGTCAAGAGTTGTAATCAATTAGACTGAATTGAGATAAAATCACAAATTCATGATCAAAATTAAGCCAATTAAAAGTACATGGGCTAAAATGACATAAGGGGATAAAGTACAGGATTACCGTCATAATTTGCCTTATTATATATTTAGAAAAATTATCTAAAAAAATATATTTAAACACAACAAAAAATAATGGTGAAATGACAACAAATTAAGATTTTAGGGATAAATTTAGGGACAAAATCACTCTTTGTGGACCAAATATTTTTGTTGCCAAAAGTGTATTATTCTAATTTAGCAAAAAAGTTAGATAATTAGCAAAGAATTATTATCATTTTAGGACTAAAATTTTTGTCTCAAAAGAAAATCTTTTAGGGACCAAATTATTTTGTCCCTAAAAATGAATTTATTAGTGACATTTTGAAAATTGTTGCTAAAAGCCTTTTTTATGTTTTTTTTTTATACTTTTCAGAATGACCTTTTAACGACTATTTTCTCGACAACCAAAATTGGTTTCCAAATATTTTTTGTAACAAAATTTTTAGTTTTAAAAACAAAAATTTAGTACCTAAAACTCTTATTAGATGGACTTACGGGGTATGTGGTCTTCCTACCTGTTACATCAAAAGCCATGGTTCCAATCTTTTTTTATTTTTTTAAAATTTGTTTTGCTTATAGATTTTTTATTTTTAAATTTGTGTCAATTTTTTTTAGGTCCATCTAGTGTAAAAGGACTTAAACAGTAAAAAAAATTCAAAAAAAGAAAATCGCTAAAGACAAAAAAAAAAAAAAAAAAAACCGTGTTACTTTTTTTTAGTGGACTTTTTTACATGCTTTCTATTTTTTTTATTTAAAAAAAAAATCTTTTCTATCCTCTCTGGTCAACTGGAACTTAAAAGTGTAAAATCTTTTTGAAAAAAATTATATATATATATATATATAAATTCACTAGAAAAAAAGGCTAAGGCAAATTGAGCATAATTACACCAACATCCCTTTTACTAAGTGTACATGAACCAACACTAATGCATATTAAGTAAAATCAAGAAGATAAAAGGGGAATTTACATGTAGGTCGCCATAGGTATATTACCTAATAGGTTATGTGATAATTAGCGACGTTTTTTATCAGACACTGACAAAAATGTCATTAATTGTTAATTTTTAGTGGCAGTTTGAAAAATTCGTTACATAAAACGTCACTAATTGTAAGTTTTAGTAATAATTTAGAAAAAATTTCACAGATTAAGGTAACTAATTGTCAATTTTTAATAACAGATTCAAAAAATCGTCACAAATTTTTTTTTTTAGCGACAATTCTGATAAAATTAACTTTCAACGCTGAATTGATAGGACTTAATGAGTAAGTCTAACTATTACGACCTACTAATTTACCCAAGATGGATTAGGTAAACTATAGTCTTACATTTCAATATAAAAAAAAAAATGATAATCTATAACATTATTTTTTCATTCATATGACATACGGATTTATAATAAAAATAGGTTAATAAAGCCTTAAAAAAGTTCAATGTAATTATGTCAAATTTATAAAACTCATTATATATATTTTTAAGGGGAATTTTTTTTTAAGGTCCCTCATATTAATATTTTATAGCATATAGGACTTGAAATATTTTCATAGTAGTTAGGATCCCTCAAATTTTGATTTAGAGAAATTTCAAAGCAGAGAAATTTTGAAGCAGAGAAATTTCAATCCAGAGAAATTTCGAAACACAAAGGAATTTGTCCGAAAATTCTTTAGTTTGCTCTCAAATTTCTCTGTGTTTTGGCCAATTTTGTCTAATTTGCTCATAATTTTGTTTATGTTTTGAACAAAACAAAAAAAAATTATAGAGAAAATTGAGGTACTCACAAACCAGTTTTTCTATAATTTTTACAAGAAAACACCATGCTAAGTTCATCAAAGAACTTAAAATACAAAATCTAATTACAATTTAAAAAATAGCAAACACTACACATCCCAAAAGATCAAAAATAAAATTCGAAGTTAGAAATCTAGTGAAAATCAAACAAGCAACATAAATGAGTGGGAGCTTAATGTGGGCAGGGAAAATTCAAATGCCAGAGAAAATCAAAGAGACAACTAGCCAGAGAAAATCAAGCAAGGCATGGAAAGAAAGAGAGTCCAATGTGTTCAAAAAAATTTAATCTAAAGGAGATATCTTAGTGCTAGAGAAAATTCATCTCAAAGGAAAAATTACATACAATGAGACAATTAATCAGTGAAAGTTAAACAAGTAATCTAAATTAGAGAGAGTTTAATGTTTTCAGGGAAATTCAAATGCCAATGAAAATTCAGCTCAAGGAATAACTAACCAGTGAAAATCAAACAAACAATACAAATTAGTGAGAGTTTAATGTAGTCATGGAAAATTAAAATGCAAAGAAAATTGGAGAGAAAATCAAAGAGACAACTAGCCATAGAAAATCAAGCAAGACACATAGAGTAAAGTCAATCCAATGTGTTTAAAGAAAATTGTGATGCCAAAGAAAATTCATCTCAAGAGGAAAATTACACACAAGGAGACAACTAACCAGTGAAAATCAAACAAGCAACATAATTTGATGGGTTAGGAAAAATTCAGATGCCAAAGAAAATCAATCAAAAATTTGGCCCAAACTCAAAGAAACTTCGCCCAACTCAGAGAAATTTCTTTCATTTTCTCTGTATTTTGGAAATTTCTCTGGTTTGAAGAAATTTCTCTATGTATTATACAGAGAAGAGAAGAAAAAAATGGAATAGTTTCTTGTCAACCCTTTAATTCTTCCCTCTATAAGGGAAGTAATTCAACAAGTGATGCAAATATGTGCCTTACAAATATATATATATATATATCGTCTGCACAAAAAATAGGGACAAGGTTACCAATATATTTGTCATTCAACTCTATATTCATTTTTAAGTACAGTAGAGTCAAGAAAGAATAGACACCTAGACAGCTATGGAAGCTTAAGGATGTCGAATTATAGAAGAAGATGTAGATAACAAAGGTATCATCTACTGCCATACCTAGTTTATAGCGATTTTGTTTAAGACCCGACCCAATTAGTATTCTGGATTCGGGTTTCATGGTTCTGTATTGTTGTTCATGTCTTATTACTCTTTCCACTCCTTGAGTTTGGCTATTGGCACGTGTTGGTTATGTTTGGAACATGTTGGTCCCTTATTTTTCAAAAACCTTATTGCCCAGAATTTTGCTCTTATGCTCGAGCGTCACTTCTTGCGTTCGAGCAGTCTTTGTGAACTCTCAGTACTTTTATAGGCCTACAAAACTAATGGGAGAATGTATTCTACGCTCAAGTTGTGTTTCCTACGCTCAAGGGATCATGCGCTCAAGCGGTCCTTCTTGCGCTCGAGTTATAGTCTTCTGTCTGTGAAACTACTAGGAGTGTATATTCTACGCTCGAGCATCACTTCTTACCCTCGAGCAGTGCAACTTATTGTGTCTGAACGCTCGAGCATCACTTCTTGTGCTTGAGCAGACTGTGCGTATATCAGCTCATAAAAGTCAATTTTTACATTACTTTTTCATCTCTTTCTCTCTCAAAACATTTCAAAACCTAAATCTAGAGCTCATCTCTCTAGAACTTACACTCTCTCTACAAATACACCAAGATCTACCTATTTTTCCACCCTACTCCCTTTGTTAAAAAGGTATAGCTCACTTAGAGCTTTGTTTTCATCCGAGCAATGTTCGATTTCGGCTTTTTTGAGGTTTCTTCTTTCCTTCCTTGGTCTTCTAGCTTCAAGGTAGGGATTTTCTACACTCTTTTATGATTTTTAACTTAGCTATTTGCTTTTATAAAACAATCTTGTGATATGAGGATTTTGAACAAACTTAGGTTTTGGTTTAAAATCAAAAGAGGGTTTTCAAATGGATGTATTGAAAATGGTTGTGAGAATGGAAATTAGGTTGAGTTGTGATAAAACTGTTGATTTTGTACTTGGAATGGATTTTGGGAGAAAAATGAGTTTTGCCCTAAACGTCTCAAATATTTATTTTGTATAACTAAATAGAATTGGTGTTGGAAATGTGAAATTGGATAGATATTGATATGGATGGTGGAGTTACATATGCATCGTCGCTCACATCTTAAATTTTGGAAAGTTTATCTGTATTGTAGATTTTATATCTGTTTAGAAATATATGTTTTGGGCTATCGGTGGAGGATAGCTATGCTTACTGTAGAAATTGCATGAGGATTAGGTGAATTGAAACTAATTTCTCATCCATGTGCATTGAACATTGTTGCTCATTTAATACATTGCAAATGTATATGAATTTGAGAAAAATGGTTGAATATCACCAAATTAAGTTGGCCTATGTGTATCACCAAATTAAGTTGGCCTATGTGTCCGGAGTGAAAGTCCCGAAAAATGCGTGTATACATGGGTGCCGATTCCCGTATACAAAATTTTCGTGAAATGGCATAGTAGTGCTTGTATAGACTACGTTTACATGGGTGTCGTTTGATGGTTTCTCGCGAACAAAATATCCGTGAAAGGTTGTACTGGTTTTAGATTTTCCCTCTTGTTTTCTTTTATAAAAAGCATGATTAAGAGTTATGATATAGACTAAGCATGGCATTGTTTTTGGAAAGAATGATATGGGCATTGCATGTGCATAAAACCTTATATCTTTGTTAAGTTTCATATATTGTGCTGGATTATTTATACTGGGTTTTGGCTCACTCTATATATGAAAATCATTTTCAGGTGTTGGTGAGATGACTCCGCCAAGGCAGTAGCTTGGGAGGATTGGAGCAAAGGCTTCATTTTGTTTACTTGTTATTATTTTGTACAAGCCCAGGGCTTTATATGTATTGGATATAAATAAATTTTGATGTAACCAAGTATAGTCTTGGGAAGTTGTAGCCTTCAGGGTATTTTAATTATTGTTTAGCTTTTATTTCATACCTTTGGTGTCGTCACATGCTATAGATTCAGGGTTAGGACTTATGAATATATATTCACATGTGTCACTCTTTTATACAACTAAATCTTATGTAATAGAAGGATCTCATACTCTAATTTATATTATTTTCACTTATTGTCATTGACGGTTTATCGTATTTGTTTTGGGGCGTTACAACTTGGTATCAGAGCGTACCGGTTTGAATACTTTAGGTACGTGGGAAGTGGTCATTATTACAATGGGTTTATCTCGCTTAATAAAGATATTTGTATCTATAGTATGCTTAGGTGATAACATGCTTACGTGATTATATGGGTATGAGATGTAATTTCTGGGATATTGATTGGGTCTACGGGTTTCTAGAATTCCTATTAGAAGAGCACCTGATCACTGTTGTTTCTAATTGGAACTCTGGCAATGCCATGGGACGGTCATTATTCAGGAAGGAAATCTGTATGTGTTTATGTGACTATGTGCTTATGTGGAATGAATTACTATTATCCACCGCATTAGGACGCAAGTGAGTTAACTTTTGCACATTTGTGAATGTGTTAACCTCTTTTGCTACTTTCATTAGGATGTCAAGACGTGGTCACGGTGGTAGGCCTAAAAGGTATGAGGTGCCTTTGTCAGATGATATCTCGACACAAGAGGATGCCTTTGTCGGATGAGATGCCTTGGTCAGGCTAATGTGGTCGAACCAGTTGGTCAGCAGGCCATGGACGCCTTAGCTCGCGAGATGGCTGGAGCATTGCGAGAATCCATGGACAATCTCAAAGCTAAGAATCAAGTCCAGGACCATGTTGCTAAGACAGGGCCGTCTTTTCTGAAGCGAGAGTTTTTCCGGTCGAATCTAGATGAGTTTGTGGGTGACCCTAAAGAGCCACTAAAGGCGGATGAATGACTCGAGCAAATGGTGAAGACATTTTAGATGCTCGGCATCAAAGACTGTGGTTTGAGAGTGACCTTAGCTTCCTTCCAGCTGAAGGGAGATGCAGGTCAATGGTGAAAGTTTGTGCATGGGCGCATTGGAGTAATTTGGGAGGCTTTCGTCAACGCCTTCCAGGATAAGTTTTTACTTCTCACTGTTAGGGAGAAGTTGAGAGAGCAGTTGTTGTAGCTCAAGCAGCTCAACAAGCCTATGGCTGAGTTTGAAGCAGCCTTTACTAGCCTCTCTAGATTTACCATGGAGTTAGTGGCGACAGAGAAGCGTCGTTATCTGTTAAGAACTGAGCTTCTTTTCAAGATAACTGGTTCGATGATAGGAGATTACAGGCGACTTGTGGAGTCGGTGGCTCATCTTAAGACCATGATGCAGATGGAGGAAGAGCAGATGAGGGGCTCTAGGAGGAGTCAGGATGTTCAGGGGGACAGTAAGAGGCAAAGGGGTTCTACCCCACAGCAGTCCTAGAGAACACAGTCGAGGTCCACTTTTTCAGTGCCGAGTTCAGGATCTGAGAGAGGTGGTCAGAGAGATTTTACCTGCTTTAAGTGTGGCCAGTTAGGCCACAAGTCTCCAACTTGCCTGCAAAGGAGAGGAGAGCAACGGTCTGTTTTATCTACGACTCGTTCTCAGAGCCAGAGTCGGGGGAGAAGGTAGCCGCTCACTTGTTATCAGTGTGGGCAAACAGGGCATATGAAGAGGTTTTTCCCTCAGTTGGGCGACACACCTTGTGTGTCTGGTTCAAGGCAGATATAGAGCCACCAGCATGCACAGTCAATTCAGGCCTCGAGGGCCAATCAAGGAGCCTCTTTAGCTCAGTCAGTGCATTAGATGTTTGCTCCGAGGGATGAGTAGGTAGAGCAGAGACCTTCAGGGCGTGTGTATGCTGTTACCGTACCAGACCTAGTACCAACACCTTCAGTAGTGAGAGGTACTTTCTTGCTATGCAATTCTATTGCCAATGTGTTAATTGATACAGGTGCATCATATTCATTCATCTCGTCTGCATTTGCATCGGCTTTGGGGTTAGCGTTAGCTCGGTTAACATCTCCACTCAGTGTAGAGTCACCTATTGATGGCGAGATTATTTTAGAACAAGGGTGTCGGGGTTGTGATATAGACATTGCCAGTCACCGACTTCCTTTTGCATTTGTGTTGATTGACATGTTAAGTTTTGATGCTATTTTGGGTATGGACTGGTTGTCATCGTATCGGGCTATCATAGATTGTTGTCGTCAGGAGGTTACTGTATGTACCTTGAACGGTGATTGTTTTTATTTCATGGGGGACAGAGCCGATAGAGTCTTATTACCGGTATATGATCCACGTGGGCGAAGTGGCCAAATTCTTCGGTAGTGAGAGTGATGAAGTCCTAGTTGAATTGTCGAGGGTAGTTTGTGAATACCGGACATTTTTCCTGAGGATCTCACTAGTTTGCCACCTCACCGTGAGATTGAGTTCTTTATTGACTTAGTGCCTGACACGACATCGATTTCTATGGCACCATATAGGTTTGCACCTGCCGAGTTGAGTGAGTTGAAGATTCAACTCCAAGAATTGTTAGATAAGGGTTTTATTCGCCCTAGTACTTCACCTTGGAGAGCACCAGCTCTTTTTGCTAAAAAGAAAGATGGTGCATTGCGAATTTGTATTGATTACCAGAAGTTGAACCGAGTAACTGTTAAGAACAAGTACCCAATGACTCGTATAGATGATCTATTTGATCAGTTGAAAAGGTCTTGTTTTTTTTTCCAAGATAGACCTAAGATCAGGTTATCACCAATTAAAGGTAAGGGAAGGATATCCAAAAGACGGCATTCCGTGCTCGGTATGGCCATTATGAGTTTCTAGTGATGCCCTTTGGGCTAACCAATGCACCAACTGTGTTTATGGATTTAATGAACCGGATCTTCCGTAAGTTCCTAGGCCATTTTATGGTCGTCTTTGTTGATGACATCTTGATTTACTCACCCTCTAAGGAGGAACACGAAGAACACTTGCGGGTAGTACTTGAGTTACTTAGAGCCCACAAACTTTATGCCAAGTTCGGGAAGTATGAATTCTGGTTGAGAAAAGTAAAGTTCTTAGGCCATGTGGTATCTAGGGAAGGGCTGACTGTAGATTCATCCAAGATAGAGGCTGTGCAAGATTGGGAACAACCTAAGAATGCTTTTGAGATTCGTAGTTTCTTAGGGTTGGCAGGGTATTACCGGCTATTTGTGAAAGATTTTTCTAGATTAGCCTCACCGTTGACTAGATTGACGAGGAAAGGAATCAAGTTTGTGTAGAGTGAAACTTGTGAGAAGTCATTTCAAGAGCTTAAGGTTTGACTTACCATTGTTCCAATATTGATTATTCTGGAAAGGGGTTTGGGTTATTTAGTTTATTGTGATGTTTCACGGGAAAGTTTGGGTTGTGTTTTGATGCAAAATGGGAAGATAGTAGCCTATGGCTTGCGACAGTTGAAAACACATGAAAGGAACTACCCTACTCATGACCTAGAGTTAGCAACAATGATCTTTGCCTTGAAGATTTGGAGACATTATTTGTATGGAGAGAAGTTTGAAGTGCTTTCTGATCACAAGAGTTTGAAATATCTGTTTACATAGAAAGACTTGAATTTGAGGCAGAGGATGTGGATGAAGTTTATAGAAGATTATGACTTTGAGTTCCATTATCACCTGGGAAAGCCAATATTGTGGCTAATGCCTTGAGTAAAAAATCCATTAGCAATGTAACTTGTATTGTTATCCGAGAATGGGAGATGTTGGCTGCTATTAGTGAGTTAGACTTGCATTTTGGCGACTTTGTTGGGTCTACAACCCTATTTTTGGTAGTTGCACAACCTACACTTGTTAGCCGAGTAATAGAATCATAGAGGAGTGACCTTGAGATAGAATCCCTTCGGGATAAATGGAAAGGTAGAAAGAGGCTTGAACGTATATTCTGACTCGAGTGTTAGATACCTTGACCATCTTTTCGTGCAGGAGTCTTATCGAAAGGAAGTACTCTGAGAGTTTCACCATTCATGCCTTATGGTACATTCGAGAGGCACAAAGATGTATCATGACCTTAGTCACCAGTTTTGGTGGAGGGAAATGAAGAAGGATGTAGCCGCGTTTGTATCGAGGTGCCTTACTTGTCAACAAGTGAAGGCCGAGCACAAGAGACTAACAAGTTTGTTGCAACCCTTGCCTATAGTCGAGTGGAAGTGGGAGCATGTCACAATGGATTTTGTTGTGGGTCTTCCGAAGACTCAATGAGGTAGTGATGCGATTTGGGTGGTAGTTGACCGGTTTACCAAGTCGGCGCATTTTGTAGCTATGCGTGTAAGTGACTCGGTAGATTATCTAGCCGACCTCTATATTAGGGACATAGTTCATCTTCATGGAGTCCCTATAACGATTGTTTCAGACAGAGATCCTCATTTTACGGCTCGCTTGTGGTAGAGTCTACAGAATGCCTTGGGCACGAGATTGACTTTTAGCACCGCGCATCATCCTCAAACTGACGGATAATTAGAGCGCACTATTCAAATTTTAAAGGATATGCTTCGGGCTTGTGTTCTTGACTTTAAGGGATCGTGGGAGACGCACTTGCCCTTAGTGGAGTTTGTCTATAACAAGAGCTTCCAGTCGAGTATGGGCATGGCACCGTTTGAAGCCTTGTATGGTTGACCATGTAGATCTCCTGTGTGTTGGGCCGAGGTGGGTGATACGCCTATGTTGGGTCCAGAGTTAGTCCGGGAAATGACAAAGAAAGTTGCACTTATCCGTAAGAGGTTCGTCACGGCCTTGAGTCGCCAGAAAAGTTACACCGACCGTAGAAGGAGACCTTTGTCTTTTGAGATAGGAGACCATGTCTTCTTGAAGATATTACCTAGATGGGGTTTGATGAGGTTTGGGAAGAGTGGGAAGTTGTGCCCTAGATTTATTAGGCTTTTTGAGATCCTTGAGCGGATTGAGGAGGTAGCTTATCGTTTGGCCTTGCCGCCATAGCTCTCTGGGTACATGATGTTCCATATTTGTATGCTTCGGAAGTATAAGCCGGATCCATCACACGTGTTGGATTGGACTGACTTAGAGGTAAATGAGGATGCCTCGTATAAGGAGAGACCGGTGAGAGTCTTGGATGCTCGAGATCAAGTCTTGCGAGGCAAGACAATTCCTTTAGTAAAAGTGTTATGGAAACATCACGGGGTTGAGGAAGCAACTTGGAAACGTAAGTTGGAAGTCCGTGAGTAGTATCCGGACCTATTTGTTAATGTTTAAGGATGTATTAAAACTTTTGTTATGTTGATTTAATATAAACATTATATATGCTTTGGAAGTGTGAATTGTATATTCAGTACTGAAGACTTGTGTAACATGTTGATGAGAATGAATGACCAGTAGATGGGTCATGGTATTGGAATTGATTAATTATCATTGTTGTAAATTGGTTTAAACATGGTTTTAAAGTTTAAATTATTATTTCAGGGAAGAAATTCCTTAAGGAGGGGAGGTTATAGCGATTCGGGTTTAAGACCTGACCTAATTGATATTTTGGATTCGGGTTTCATGGTTCTGTATTGTTGTTCACGTCTGTAGACACCCTATTTTTGACCGTCCTCAAGACTTGGATGTTCTTGCAGGCACATCCGGTGACAAGTTTGATTGCTCATCGGGTACTCGAATTTCGCAGCGGAATGTCACAGGTTTGAGCTTTCCAAACCCTGTATCATTTCTGCCCCATTTTTGGACCATGTGTTGGTCCTTTCAGCATGCTTCTTGTGATGCACTGCCAGCCACTTTTTGGCACTGCCGGCCTTGAATTTAGGCCTGCCAGCCATTGATGAGGCCTGCCGGCCATCAATCAGGCACTGCCGGCCACCCTTGTTTCAACAGATAGTTTCTAGATATTTTTGAGCCAGCTGTGGGGCATTGAAGCCGTCCTCCATACATTGCAACAAGCCTTAAGCTTGCCAAGCAAGCTTTAGCTTGCATTGCTTATATAAGGAGAGGTCCCTCTCCCTTGCTGAGGGTTCAGAAAGTTTAGGAACAAAAATCTCTCTCTCTCTCTAGAATTCTCACACACTCTCTCTATATTGTGCTCAATAGTGCTTTAAAGTGTGTTTTCTTCACAATTTTGCAAAGAAACACCTAGTCAAACACCACTACCTTGGAGCTGAGGCTTTTGAGGGTTTGTTTGGAACTCAAAAGGCTGGTTTTGGCTCAGAGGAA
The DNA here is from genome assembly GCA_030407325.1 of Camellia japonica. Classification (NCBI taxonomy): domain Eukaryota; kingdom Viridiplantae; phylum Streptophyta; class Magnoliopsida; order Ericales; family Theaceae; genus Camellia; species Camellia japonica. Next base: position 161,365,703 of record JAPPVO010000032.1, read on the forward strand.
GACCTGTCTTGCTGCTGTGCTTCAAGGGTGAGCATGTTCCCCTTTTAAGCTTATTTTTGTATACCATATTATCCATCTTTGCATGATGTTTTAGGCTTGGTTGTTAACTACAAAAAGCTCTATTTTTAAGTGTTAAAGATGGTTGTTTAAGGTCTTGTTGGAGTTAGAGGTGTTCCTCTCCCTTTTGTGGCTTATTTGCTAAGCTTTGTGCTATCTTTTAAGGCCCTTTAAAACAATCTCTTTCTGGCCTTTTAACCACTGAATTCCAGAGGAATTTCAGTGGTGGAAACTTGGTTTTGAGGTCCCAAATAGGAGGGGGTGGTCCCCTCTCCTCTTGTCTTGAATGCATGTGTTGATGGCTCACCAAATGAGCATGTGTTTCTACTCCTTTTTGGCTTTGTTCAAGCTTGTTTTTGTGACTTTTTGGACCTGTTTGGTCATTGGTTGCATGCTTCTTACACCTGTAGTGTAACCTTGCTCACTAGCTTTGCATGCTTGCTACTTTAGCCCATTAATCTAGCATGTGTTGACTCTACTCCAGCAAGTTTTTGGCCTTTGTTTAACATGCTTGAACTCTGTTTGAAGTGGTCTTGGTCCTTTGGCTCATGTTTTGTATAGCTATAGTGTAAATGCCTTGAATAGCTTTGTATTTTGAGTCCTCTAGCATGCTTTGCTTGAGTTGTTTGCTTGATTTGGCATCATCTGATATGTGATTTCAGAGCATGTTTCACTATCATATTCTCATATGTATCACTCTTCCAATATGTTTGAGAATTATGCTTTGATGCCTTGTTTGTGAGCCAATACATGAGCATATCTTTCTTGCCATCTATGTTGCAAGCCTAGCATGTTTTTGCTACTGTTTTGACCTGCCTTAGGTCTGTTTTGAATGGTCAAGGTCATTTGAGCATTGTTTAGTATGGTTGTAGTGTAAAGGGCCTTGACTAGCTTGGGGTTTTGAGGCCTTTGGCATGTTGTGCATGTGATGTTTGTATGGTATGGCACCATTTAGCATGTAATTCCAGTGCATGTAGTGTAGTCACACTCTCATACACTTCACTTCTTCATAGCTTTTGAGGGTTGTGTATTATGTCTTACTTATAGGCCAACATGTGTACATGTTCTTCTAGCATTTTTGAGCTCCCATTTCAGCATGTTTAGACCATTATTTTGGCATGTTTGAGCTCTGTCCAGAGTTGGTTTGGTCCTTTGAGATTGATAGTGCATGCCTCATGTGTAATGTTCTTCACTTGCTTTAGTGCTCTTGGCCCATTAACATGTCTTGCAAGCATTGCTTACATGATAGAGTCTTGTTCATGCCACCTTAACGTGTCAAGATTAGCATGTTGTTTGCATAGCATGTTGTCTGCATTGCATGGTGTTCAACCAGACATTATGTTGAACACAAGGTGGGTTAGTCCACTTCATACTCAAAGTGATGAAAGTGAATCAATCCCCTTTGTCCCCATTGCCTTTGATTATCCATGATGAGGTAGTGGATTTAGAGTCTTGTTTGCATGGCATTTATTGAAATGTGTGCAAGTTTAATCTTTGGCCATCATGCATTGCATGCTTGATTGATGGTTTTGGATCCAATGGTGCCTTTCCCTTGACGTTTTGAGGTGATATGGAGTGGCACAGTACGCACATGCCCTAGGGAGACCCTCCATTTCCTCTGTTTTGTGCTCTGTTGCAGTTTGGTGTCACAGCACACCAGTGGCCGGCAGTGTGTAATTGGTGGCCGGCAGTGTGTAATTGATGGCCGGCACCCTTTACATTTTTGGCCGGCAGGTGGCCAGCAGCAGCTCCTCATGGCCGGCAGGCCACTGGTGCATTCCCCAGCATTGGTTTGGTAAGATTCAACAGAAGGTTCTTGGAGACACCCTGTAAACAGAGCCTCAAGAGAGCAAACCGGAGAGTTTTTCGAGGCGAGGAACCGAATGCGAGCATGCATGTTCGACTTCTTGAAACAGAGCTGAGGCAGCATAGGTTGATGCTTTATTTGTTAGTTAGCATCTCAATTTGTGTATTTAATTAATTTGTTAAATAATTAAGTGTTGTAATAATTAGTAAGTAATATACTAGTTATTCCTTTTGGTTTGTAATAGTCTAATTAGTTTAATTAGATTAGTTGATTAGCTTAGCTTAGATTAACTTAGCTTTTATTCGAACCCTCCGTCGAGAGGGCAAGTGTTGTAATAAGAGTGCGTGTGTGTGTGAATGTCTTCCAACCCGCGTCTTTCTCCCTTTTATTTAACTACTTTCGATGGTTAGGTTAGGGCATATTTCAATTAGCATACCTTATGCTTGCATGTTTGCATCATTCATTTGTCTTGCATGTACCGGGCTCGGCGCATCATTCAAACTGCATTGTATTTCAATAACACTTGCTTGAATACGTGTTTCAAAGCATGTTATCAAGTGTTGCATTCATATGCCATCTTAGATAGCCGAGCCTATTTAGTTGCATTTTTGCATGTGTTGCATTAGGCATCTTAACATAGCTAGGATCACGCATGATTTCTAACTAGCTTTTTGTTTTGGCTCGGAGTACACTGTGAGTGTTTTCGCTTTAGCATACTTGCATGAGTGTGAGTGTTGCCATGATAGCATGCTTGCCATGAGGCTATTTGCTTAAGTGATTTAACTGCATGAATGCTTATGGATGAAGGTTTCATTACTTGAATTGGAACAATTCATCAAATGTGAGTTTTAAGCCCACTTGAGGTTAGCAAAATCATGTTTTAAGCCCACTTGAGGGTGGCAAATCCGCGCTTTAGCCTACTTGAGGGTAGCAATTCCAAAACCTTTTTCGAAAAACAAACATAAGATGTTTTGTTCCAAGTGTTGTGATTTAGTCTATACTTGTGTGTTATGCGCATCACATAGTAAGTTAGATTAATGACCAAAATAAGAACACATGAGGTTTTTAAAACAAACATATCATGCTTAGTAGAGGCCGATCCTTTGATCGGGCGAGCGGGGGTGCTCATTTCAGGACCTTCCCCTCTTGTACCCAACTTCCCGAGCCAAGGCAACTTTGGTGATGACGGACATGTGGCCTTTGGCACGAGTCAGGGTTTCCTAAATTTCTCAAAAATAAAATATTTAGGTGGCGACTCTGTAATCTGGCAAAGCAGTCCAGTTTGGCATTATTTGATTCAAAATCTAATTTTCCAAAATGATTTTCCGGATGTGGACTCTTTGGTGATTTATCAGTCTTACATTGCACTTCGTGAGATTAGATTCAGAACCGTAACAGGAGTCCGAACTGTAGTAGCTAAGAACCCAAATCCACGCCTCTCCAAAAGGGAGGCGCGCGAAGGAAGTTCGGGCGGTCTACAATGTCTAATTACTCTTTTCCCTCCTTGAGTTTGGCTATTAGGATGTGTGTAGACACCCCATTTTCTACCACCCTTAAGACTTGGACGCCTTATGGTGAACACTCAATGATGAATTGTTACGCTGTCCAAATCGTTCAAGTTCTTCAACAAAAGGTTTCAGTTTCCAAGCTTCAGAGCCCAAACCTTACATCTCCTTCGGACCAAAACCTAATTTTTTTTAGCCTGACCACTTAGAGGCCTGCTAGCCAAATGGTGGCCGGCATGCCAATTTTTATTGGCCGGCCGTCCCTCTCCATGGCCGGCCGGCCATATCCAGCGGCCAGCAGATATTTTGCTGCCAGTTGTCCCCCCATGTGCATGCCTTGCACCAGCTAGCTCAATACGGATATTTTCGACAGAAGAACCTGTTTTTCTATAAATAGATGACCACCCCTCATGGTTTTAGGTTAGAAAAATTTGCCAAGTGCCCAAAACTTGCCAAACAATCTCCTCTCTACCTTGCAATATACATACACTATACATACACTTCCTTAACCAAAATTTTGAGGCTTTTTGCTGAGATTATTGAGCCAAAATTGCAGCTCTTGAGGGTGATCACTTTGTGGTTTGTGAACCAAAGAATATCCTCTCTTCAAGAGGTATAGCTTTTTCCATCTTCTCCCTTATTTACACTACTCTTTTCCTCTCACTTTTTTTTTTTTATACTCTGTTTTGGACTGAGTTTAAATGCTGAAACTTGTGATTAAAAAGCTACCAAAAGTGGAGGGGTTAACCACCTTTTCTTGAACCTTATCCCATAGCTTATATCCTTGTTTTTCCCACTTGTTTCTTTGCTTTTAGCTATTGATTTTCAGAGTTTTCATAGGCTAAAATATGTGATTTAAATGTCCAAAAAGGAGAGGGGTTAGCCATCATTCCTTAGGTTTGCTTAGTAGCTTTGTTCTCTTCTTTTTTTGGTTTACTTTTGCTGGCTTTTCAAACTGATTTTCAACACTATTTTGTGCTATTGAAGGGCTGTTTAGCATGTTTACTTAGTTATGCTTTGAATACCATACTTGTATTGTTGTAAGTCCTCATAGATTTGGTAGTTTAGGCCATAGACACCAATCTATTTGAGTTGATAGCTTTCTTTAGATAATTTCCATGTAAATTTTCATATTTTTCATGATCACCTTTGCATAATCATCTCTGCAACTTCCCTCCTTTCTTTGCTTTCTTTGATTAAGAGTTGTCTTAAACACTAGTTTGTTGCTTACGGCATGAGAAAGAGACTTTCTATGCTTAATGGTTTAATCTCTTCGGAAGATCATTACCAATACATTATATCTCTCTTATGTTAAGCACAACTTCTTGTTTAACACTTCTCTTTATCGCTTTTTGCACTTAGTGGACGTAACTTTCACTTTTAGACAAAATGAAGAAAAAAGAAAATGGAAAGGTTATGAAAAAGGGCTAATAAAATTGAAGTAAAATATGTAAAAGATAATAAAATTGAGTTGGGTTCAATCGGACGTTATATTGAACCCATTGAGTCTTGAATCATTACATACTTTGTGGTGATGTTTAGTGATTCAAGAAGTAATGTCAACCACTTCCCTTGAGGTAACTCTATGATAGGGATGGGGTCTTGTTGGTCTTTCATTTCCATTTATTGAGCTTTTGTCCTATTGGTTCATAGATCATTATGCAACAAATTTGAGATAATTGATAATTTGTGAATCGAATCTACCCCTCCCTTGTTCATCTTCATGATAGGGAAGGGCAAAGAGGTTAAACATCTACTGAAAACACTCTGTTTTTGCTCTGTTTTGATTTCGTGGTAGCAGGGCAGAACCCAAAAACAATGGCCAGCTGGCCAGCCACCTTTCTATCCAGCTGACCATTTCTCAAGGTCAGCCAACCACCTTTTGTTGTACAGGCAGTGGTATTTTTATTGTAGAACAGAACAGAAGCTGAGGCAAAAACATAATAATTTTCTGACTGCAAAATAGAACAGAATCTGGCAGCAAACAGAGAGGTTTCCAGGAGGATGTTCTTATTTGTGTGCTCGCAGCTCCTCGCCTCCTATCCTATTAATTTAGTGCTTTAAAATTAATATGTTTTAATTAAGTAGTTAGCTTAATTCGGATTTGTAATAATTAGTTAATTTAGCTTATTCATTTATTCAGTGTTGTAATATTTAGCAAAGTAGGACATTCATTAGGACCCTCTTGTATGAGGGCACACTTGTAATATTGTGTATGTCTTCCAACTACCATTTCTTTCTCCCTTTTATTTACTTGCTTACGATGGTTGCATGTAGTATCATATTTTGGTTTCATATCATTACCATGTGTAAATATCCATTTTTGCATGCATCAGGTTCGGTTCATCACTCTAACTTTATTGTCATTTCCTACTTACTTGAATACGTGCGCTATCGCATGCTTTGAGTTGAGCCATGTGTCATGTTACGAAACCGAACCTAGTAGTTGCATTTTGTATGTGTTGCATTAGTCACTTGCATAGTAGGGCATGCATTTTTCTAATTATTTTCTTTTCTTTGGCTTGCCTCAATTGAGTACTAGGTGAGCATTTTTTGCTTTAACATATTGCATGTGTGTTTATGTTGCCATATCAAGTATATTACCTTGAGGCTAAGTGCTTATTTGAAATATCTCTTTGAATGCCTGTGGATGAAGGCTAATTCGTTTAAATTAGGATGATTTTGATTAATGTACATATGAACTCGCTTTTTCAAGTAGCGCATGTTCAAAACTCTTTTCAAACAAACATGGAATCAAAACATTCCAAAGTGGATGAAATAGTCTATATTTTATGTGCCTCACTGTAGACACCCCATTTTTGACTGTCCTTAAGACTCAGACGTCATCGATTGAGCACTCGGTGATGATGCATGCTGTGCTCGTTTAGAGGTTTTGGAGCATTGGCTGAGAGCCTTGCCTCCGGGCCTCTGAACTCTTCGTGCTTCGGCTCGGTTTGTGGACCGAATCTTGTTTTCTCTTCCCGGAGGGAGGGAGAGGTCTTGTAGACCATCTCTTAGTGGTCATAGACCACTTTTCATGGTCGCAGGCCACTTTTCCCGTTTGGAGACTAGTTTCTGATTTTTTGAGCCTTTGGCCGTGCGCCTTGTCTCGGGACCGTTTAACGTTCTCCGTTGGGCGTGGTTTTTGAACCACACCTTGTTGCCTCTACCTAGAGGGACACTGTGGTCCGGGAGACCACTTTTGTGGTTGCATACCACTTTTGATGCTCGCCAGCTAGTTTTCGGGACTTTTGGCCGCGTGTTTTGCCTCCTGATTTCTCGTCTTGCATCCGCTTTGGTTTTTTTTTGGTACAAACCTTAGTTTCCTTGTTTGGAAGCTGACTCAAGGGTGGAAGACCAGTATTTCTTCTGGCCGACCACTTGTCCTTCTGCCAGCCAGTTTTCTAGTCAGACAACTGGCTTTCTTGGTCTTTGGGGCATCTTTTCTAGTCGACCACCACTCCACTTGCTTGCTTTTGGTGCCTGGACTCTCTCCCACCATGGCTGACCAGCTTTTACTCTCAGAGGCCACTTCAAGTGGTCGGCCGACCACTTTAAGTAGCAGGCCGACCACTTTAAGTGGTCGGCTGCTTTTTGTCACCTTTTTGGAGATATTTTCCTCCACCTGGCACAGCTAGAGGGAAATTGAACCATCCTCCATTTATGGAGGGATTCCTTTGTTGCTTAGCTTCTTCAAGAAGCTTGACCTTTCCTCTTCTATAAGAGGAAGGCCCCTCCTTCCTTCTCTAGGTTCAAAAAAACCAGCTGAGAAGCATAGATATAGCATTGTATCTATATTGCCTTGTTTCTCCATTTTTGTTCATCAAAAGTGTAGTTTTGTCTTACTTTTTCACACAAACACACACTAAAACACCATCCTTGGATTTCTGAGGTGCTAAGGAGTTGTTCTTGGTGTTCTTGGACTTGTTTAAACCCAAAAAACTTGCTGGAGTTGCAGTAGTGAAGAGGGTCTTCAAGGGTGAGCTTTTGAACTTTAAATACCCCTTTCTTGCTTAAGCTTTTAGCCTATCTTGCATGTTGTTTTGAGCTTAACTTATCACTGATAAAATTTGTGTTTTTGCATGCTTTTGATCCTTGTTTAAGATCACTTTTGTGTTTGGGGTTGTTTACCCCCTCTTAGGCCTTGTTTGGCCTCATTTTTGTGCCTTTTTTGTGAGCTTCGGGACCACCTGGTATTGGCCTTCTCACCACTGAAATTGGGGATGGTGTTTTAAGGTCCTAAGAAGGAGAGGGCCATCCCCTCTCCTTTGTGTCTTCAATACATGCTTTATTTGCCTCATGTTTGAGCACCTTTGGTAAGTGTGTGTTGGCCATGTCTTAGCTTGTATTTGTGGTTATTTTGCTGAGGCATGCCACTGTTTTTGCTTAGTTTGGTCACCCATTGCATGGTTAATACACTTGTAGTGTAAATCACACAATCTAGTCTTGTATGCCTCATGTTTGAACATGTGTTTCTAGCTTGTTTTTGGGCCATCTCAGTAGATTTTTAGTGTAGTTTTAACATGCCTTAGATCTGTTTTTGCTTGGTTTGGTTGGCTCTTGCATGCCTTATACACTTGTAGTGTAAATCACACACATTAGCCTTGTATGCTCCTTGAAGTGGCATGTCATTTTAGCCTATGTTGTGTCCATTTCAGCATGTTCTTGGGCTTATTTTATCATGTCATACCTCTGTTTAGGTTTGGTTTGGTTAGCCCTTGAATGCTCCATACACTTGCCATGCAATCCCATGAAATAGCCTAACATGCGTCATGTTGTGACATGTCTTTTTAGCATGATTTTGGCTTGACTTCAAGAAGCTTTTATCCATGTTTTGGTATGCTTGAGGTCTGATTTTCGTTGGCTTGGTCATCCATGACTTGTTTTGCATAGCTTTGGTTCAATCTTGCTTGTAAGCTTTATGTATTGAGTCATCTAGCATGCATTACTTGGCCTATTTCAATGATTTGGCATCATTTGTAATTTAATTTCAGTCCATGTTTCATGGCCATGCACATGCATTTGTCACTCAATCAATGCATTGGAGGGTTGGTCCTTTATGCCTTAACATGAGCCATTGTGTATGCATTCATGCCTTAGCTTGCGAGCCATCATTTCAGTGTGTTTTTGGGGTTATTTTGCCATAATATAACTCTGATTTTTGTTGCTTAAGTCATATCATGTTTGGTCCTAATAGGTGTAGTGTAATTCACCCTATTTGCCTTGCATATTCCATGTCTTATGCCCCTCATGCTAGCACATTTTGGCTTCCATCCATACATGTTTTAGACTCATATCAATATGTTCTAGGACTGTTTTAGGTTGCCTTAATCATATGCTTCATGTTTTGTATAGCTATAGTACAAGTGCTCTTGCTTGCTTCAAGCTTTGAGCACCATAGCATGCTTCATTTGTGTGGTGTACTTGATTTGGCATCACTAAACATCACATTTTAGAGCATATAGACTTGCCATGTTCTCACTTCATTCATGCTTTGAATGCCTTTTAAGTGTTGTGCATGATTGACTAGTTTGTAGTTTAGTGTGTATGCTTGCATGCCTAGGACTTTGGGCCCTCATCTTAGCACATTTTGGCCTTTGTTAAGACCTATGTCAACTCTGTCCATGCTTGGTTCATGCATATTTTCCATGTATTGCATGCCTCCTATGTGTTGCTCTTTGCTAGCTTTCATGCCTTAGGACTCTTGCATGCTTTACTTGCTTTGTTTGAATGATTTGACATCATTTCTTACCTCATTTCAGTGCACTTAGTGTTGCTACACTTGCACATTTATCACTCTTTGAGCCCTCTTGAGAGTTGTGCTCTTAGGCCTACTTGGTTGGCCAATGCATTGTGCATGCATGCTTTGTATTTTGGTGTCTTTATCTTGGTGTTATGGCCACTGATTTGGGCTTGGCTGAGGCCTATCCATCTTGGTTTAAGTCCATTGTTGCATTGTGTATGCCATGTCTCAATGTGTTGTGCATGTTATGTTGTTTTTTGCATTGAGTATGCCATGATAGTTCATTGAGCATTGAGTATGCCATATGGTCCATAGCATTGTGTATGCCATGTAGTCACATTGCATGTTTGCCATGTTGCTTGCATTTGTGTTTCGAATAGGTGTTAGTCCAAACACGGGAAAAGAGGGACGTTTCATACTTCAAGTGATGAAACGTGTCTTAATTCCCGGTCGCCGACGCTCTTGATTACCCATGATAGAGCTTTAGGCATTATGTGTTTACTTGTGCATTCATTTCCATATTGAATTGTGCAACTTCGCCTCTCGGCCATCATGCATGGAAATGCGCAATTGGTGGCCCGAGGGTCGAGAACCACACCCCCTTGAGTCCATTACATGATAGGGAGGGTGGTTGTGCACACATATACTGCAAATACATTGCCATGCCCCTTTCTTGCTCTCTGTTGCAGAAAAGTGCAGACCAGCAGCAACAACTAGTCGGCCAGCTAGAAAAAGTAGCTGGCCGACCACTTTTCTGGTTTTTTAACAACCAAAAGTGGTCGGCAGGCATATGGGGAGACCAAAAGTGGTCGGCCACCCTCCCATAGCATTCCCAGAGTGCAGTTTCATCTTTCTGGAGCTTGGTGCAAGTTCTTGAGAACAAATTACAAACAGAGGCGAATCGGGGCATTGCATTGGATTTTCGAACGACGCAACCGGACGTGCATGCATCCTCCTTGCTTCGAGGCTCCTATTTTATCGCTTTTCTTAGCTACCATGCTTAGATAGCTAGCTTTTGCTTCGGTTTGTAATTTATTAGCTAATGTGTTTAGCTATTTCAATTATTGTGTAATAATTAGTTAACTAGGATTAGTTAATTAATTCGTTGTGTAATAATTAGTTTAATTAGCTTAGATTAGCTAGTTAGCTTCTTATTCAGTCCCTCCTTCGAGAGGGCGTATTGTTGTAATAAGCGTGCGTGTGTGTGATGCATGTCTTCCAACCCCCATTTCTTTCTCCCTTTTACTTAACCGCTTACAATGGTTAGTTTTAGGGCATGTTTCATTTAGCATACCTCATGCTTGCATGCATGCATCCATTCATCAGTATTGCATGCACCGGGCTCGACGCACCATACTAACTACATTGTACTTCAATTCCTATTTGAATACATGTATCAATTGTTGCATTTCACATGACATTCTATAATAGACGAGCCTATTTTAGTTGCATTTTCGCATGTGTTGCATTAGCCATCCTAACATGAACTAGGATCATACATTGATTTCTAACTAGTTCTTTGTTTTGGCTCGGAGTACACTGTGAGTGTTTACACTTTAGCATACTGCATGTGTGTTAATGTTGCCATGAAAGCATGCTTGCCATGAGGCTAATTGCTTATGTGATATAACTACCTGAATGCCTGTGGGTGAAGGTTGGATTACTTGAATTAGAACAATTCATTGAAATCCGTGTTTTAGCCTACTTGCGAGTAGCAAACTTCAAACCATTTCCAAACAAATGGATATGCAATGCTCTGTTCCAAATTAGGCGATCTAGTCTATACTTGTTTGCCATGTGCATCACATAGTAAGATTAGCTAATTAACCGGAATAAGAGCACATGTGTTTTCAAAAACAAAATATCATGTTTAGTACAGGCCGATCTTTGATTGCGAGCGAGCGAGGGTGCTCATAGATGACCTTCCCCAATCGTACCCAAGTTCCCAAGCCGAGGCAACTTTGGTGATGACGGACACGTGGCCTTAGGCAACGAGTCAGGGTTTCCTAAATTTCCCCAAAAATAAAATATTTAGGTGGCGACTCTGTATCTGGCAAAGCAGTCCATGTTTGGCATTTCTTTATAAAAATCAGTTTTCCAAAACGATTTGCCGGATTTGGACTCTTTGGTGATTTATCAATCTCACATCGCACATTGTGAGATCATATTAAGAACCGTGAGAATTTGAGTCCGAACTTTAGCACGAAGCCCTCGGGGCGCGTCCACACTCACATAGTAAGTTAGCATTAATAATCAAAACAAGAGCATATACTATACATAAAAATCACATTATGATTAGTAGAGGCCGATCTTTGATTGGGTGAGTAGGGTACTCAATTCATGACCTTCCCCTCTCATACCTAAGTTCCTGAGCCGAGACACTTTGGTGATGACGGACAAGTGGCCTTTGGCAGGAGTTACGGGTTTCCTAAATTTCTCCAAAATATTTAGGTGGCGACTCTGAAATCTAGCAATGCAGTCCATTTTCGACATCTCCGATAATAAATGAATTTTCTAAGATTTGCCGGATTTGGACTCTCATTTGTGTTTTTTTGTTTCACATTGCACTTGTGAAACTAGATTCAGAACCACGGGAGTATGAACTGTAGGGCTATCGTATCCGAGGAGACTAAACCCCTTCGAGAAGCATGAAAAAACCAGCTACAACGTGTTGGTTGTGTTTGGAACAGGATGGTGCCTTGTTTTTCAAAAACCTTGTTGCCCAGAATTTTTCTCTTATGCTCGAACGTCAATTCTTGTGCTCGAGTGGTCTTTGCGAATTCTTAGTACTTTTGCAGGCCTGCAAAACTACTAGGAGAGTGTATTCTACGCTCAAGCGGTCGTGCGCTCGAGCGGCCCTTCTTGCGCTCGAGCTATAGTCTTCTGTCTGTGAAACTACTAGGAGTGTATATTCTACACTTGAGCATCACTTCTTACCCTCGAGCAGTGCAACTTATTGTATCTGAACACTCAAGCGTCACGTCTTGTGCTCGAGCAGACTGTGCGTATATCAGCTCGTAAAAGTCACTTTTTACATCACTTTTTCATCTCTTTCTCTTTGAAAACATTTCAATACCCTAAATCTAGAGCTCCTCTCTTTAGAACTTACTCTCTTTACAAATACACCAAGATCTACCTATTTCTCCACCCTACTCCCTTTGTTAAAAAGGTGGAGCTCACTTAGAGCTTCGTTTTCATCAGAGCAAAGTTGAATTTCGACTTCTTTGAGGTTTCTCCTTTCCTTCCTTGGTCTTCTAGCTTCAAGGTAAGGATTTTTTACATTCTTTTATAATTTTTAACTTAACTATTTGCTTTTATAAAACAATCTTGTGATATGGAGGATTTTGAACAAACCTAGGGTTTTGATTTAAAATCAAAATAGGGGTTTTCAAATGGATGTATTGAAAATGGTTTTGAGAATGGAAATGAGGTTGAGTTGTGATAAAACTGTTGATTTTGTACTTGGAATGGATTTTGAGAGAAAAAAAGTTTTGCCCTAAACGTCTCAAATATTTATTTTGTATAAATAAATGGAAATGGTGTTGGAAATGTGAAATTGTATGGATATTGATATAGATGGTGGAGTTGGATATGCATTGTCGCTCACATCTTAAATTTTGAAAGTTTATCGGTATTGGAGATTTTATATCTGTTTAGAAATATCTATTTTGGACTATCGATGGAGGATTGCTATGCTTGTTGTAGAAATTGTATGAGGATTAGGTGAATTGAAACTAATTTTTCATCCATGTGCATTGAACATTGTCGCTCATTCAATACATTGAAAATGTATGTGAATTTCAGAAAAATAGGTGAATATTGGAAAAATGTGTGTATCACCAAATTAAGTTGGCCTGTGTGTCCAGGGTGAAAGTCCCAAAAAACGCGCGTATACATGGGTGCCAATTCCCGCCGATGAAAAATCCATAAAATGACAATAGTAGTGCTTATATAGACTACGTTTACATGGGTGCCGTTTGACGGTTTCTCGCGAACGAAATATCCGTGAAAAGTTGTACTGGTTTGAGATTTTCCCTATTGTTTTCTTTTATAAAAAGCATGACTTTGAGAATTGTGATATAGATTGAGCATGGCATCATTTTTGGAAAGAAAATGTAAAATGTTTTGATATGGGCATTGCATGTGCATAAAACCTTATATCTTTGTTAAGATTCATATACTTGTGTTGGATTATTTCTACTGGGCTTTGGCTCATCCTATATGGGAAAACCATTTTCAGGTATTGGTGAGATGCCTCCTCCAAGGCAGTAGCTTGGGAGGATTGGAGCAAAGGCTTCATTTTGTTTACTTGTTATTATTTTGTACATGCCTAGGGCTTTATATGTATTGGATTTAAATCCATTTTGAAGTAACCAAGTATAGTCTTGGGAAGTTGTAGCCTTCAGGGCATTTTAATTATTTGTTTAACTTCTATTTCATACCTTTGGTGTCGTCACATGCTATAGATTCAGGGTTAGGACTTATGAATGTATATTCGCATGTGGTACTCTTTTATACAACTAAATCTTATGTAATAGAAGGATCTCATACTCTGATTTATATTGTTTTTAGTTATTGTCGTATTTGGTTCGGGGCGTTAAAACTAGTCCATACGTTTCCTGGCACAAACCGCGTGTTGGACTAATCTTTTAGCCGATTCTTTTGGAAACGCCACCACAAACATCAATCCTTCTTATATATATATATTGAGAGAGAGAGAGAGAGAGAGAGAGAGAGAGAGAATACAGAGATGCAACAGAGAGAGGAATAGAGATTTGGTATATATATATATAGAGAGAGAGAAAGAGGGTGTGATATATGGTTGTGGGTGAGGGACCTTAGGCCACAAAAAAAAAATATATATTGTGGACCTCTCCCATTACTAAAAGTTGAAGAGGGATGTTGGACTAATTTTCTCTATTTTTAACTAACGTCCAACGAATTCCCTTGTGCGAATTTTATTTTATTTTATTTTTTATTTTTATTTTTTAATTTCTAATTTTTCTTTTCTAAAGTAGACTTGACTATAATTGAGATTCTGCATTGTTTTCTATAGTAGACTTCACTTCAACCGTCATATGAATGTGTAAACTTGTCTTTAATCGTACATTTTTCTGAAGTGTTAACTTTAACATTTCTTGGATGAAAAATGAAAAAGACTCTAAAAGATTTATCAAATATCTTACATATTTTAGCAGTACTTTTCATAGAATGGTGACTAAATGGAGGCCACAAATCAAACCACATTGAACATTAGATTTCTTAGCCACCACTTGGAGATGTATTTGGGTGGGTCTCGATATAATTCGAAATTCTATATATCCATATTCTCTTTTTAGTTGTACATATTTTCAATTATGATGTTTTGTAATATATATATATATTTATATATATTTATAAAAAGTTATAAAGTAGTTATATTAAAATAAAAGTAAACAAACATACAGATCAAGAAAAATAAAAACAAGAAGACCTTAAAAGGCCAAACAAACAATCTAACAAAAACTACAAACAACAAAAAACAAAATCACAAAAAAAAAAAGTCTAGGAAAAACCACCAATCTTCTCACAGATATGGTTTCGAAAATCAAGATCTGCACAAGAAATGCATACTTTAGGGACTGAAACTGTCTTTTATTCATATTTTTGTTAACATACGTTAAACCTAGGACCAAATTGGCTCAAATTGATAACTTTGAGGACCAAAATGATAAAATTAAAACTTCAGGGACTAAAATGACAAAAAAATACATATTTTAAGGGCTAAAATTGTTTTTTACCCTTAAATTTTAATGATTTTTAGAGTTTAGCTTATCGATATTTGCAAAGATAATATGCAAGACAAATATGATAATTAATAATGGGTTAGCTTATTGTATATTTACAATGGAGAGATTCCATTATATCATCTAATAGTGAGGTGAGTATAATTATCTTTTTTATTTGAAAATAATTACAAATTTACATTCGTATTTCATAATCATTAGATAGGTAATAAAATCTTCCATTACATATATGGAATGGAGAGGATCAAAGTTCGTTTCTCCTTCTGTCCTCATTTGGATTGGAGGGTGTTGTTCGGGCTTATGGGGTCTATCATGATGCACATGTTAATAATTTGAATCATTCATTTTGTAAGGCCCTTCATGCATATCCGATAATCGTAACCTCCTCTTCTTTTTTTGCGTTTATTTTTAAAAAAAAATTAATGGTCTATCTTCAAAAATACATTTGTCATCTATTTTTTTCGAAGACGAAAGTGATAAAATGAAAAAGCTTTTATTATCAAATCAACTTAATTTTTTTTCATAGACAATATACACGAAAGACCTTACAAAATAAATAATTCAAATTAATAAAACAAAACTCGTAATAAGTTACACGAATCTAAACAACACCCTCCGTTTAAAATCATAAATTTCTAACAAGTCTAGCCCATTAATATTGCTGTCAAAGAATTTCGCACCCCCGCACTTTGACGCCTACACATGAAATCATGACAGTCAATGTCACGACCCAAACCCGCCAGGTTTAGCATCGTAACCGGCCAGTAATCCTTGGATTATCGAAGGCCTCAGAACTAATTAGCAAAAGTGAGAGGCTAGTGGAAGCAAATACATAATATAGTTGTCTAATGAGCTGTGCTGACTTATATGAAACGGAATATTTAAAACTTTATATATGCATTCAATAGTCATTCATACATTATACCCACACACATAGCATCTTAAGTACAGCCAACAAGATCAAATTAAGTCTTATATATATAGAGAAACAACAGAACTTAAACACAGGACACTTCGGGAACCTCCACGTGAGGCACAATGGTTGGCTGATGACAGAACACAGATCCAGCCAAAAGCCTTCAGGCTCGATCTCCAGAATGCCCACCTATACATATATATATACACAGTGAGCTAAAGCCTAGTGGATAACATTAAGGTAAAGAGGTTAGTGAACGAAATCCGAATATATCATAAGCATAAAAAAGATCATAGCATAAACGTTCTTGTATCTGAACATAATAATGCTACATCCCATAGAACACATCACATAACGTCTTCCGACTAGAGTAATCAGTTCCGGATACCGATTAAACACATATCACCACAATGAAGTGGCTAACGAGATCTCGAAATCACATATATGTCATGGACCCGCATTAACATGCCGTCCCCCATGACTTGGGACTATCTATGGATGCCATAATAGATTTCAAACATGGAACATTCGTTCACGAAAACAGATATCATTTCAGAAATGGTGACTTATCATAATTCATTTGGAACATAATTCATATAAACGTATCTTTACAATAACGTTATTCACAGTGGTTCCTGTCAATGGTCAATCAATCCTCGAGTCTTGACCTACAACCACAAAATACATAACACAAGCATATCTTATCATTACACATTCATGTGGCCATCATGGCTTAGCTTACATTACATTGATTCTTGTTATTCCTTAACACATTGCTCAAAACACACTCTTGAATCTCATAACTTAGTACATTCTTCACTTAGTGTGTTTCTAATCCATAACCTTATTACTATGGCTTAATTAAGTCTTAGGAATGCCTAAGATGCAATGAGGATGCCAAAACGTGAATTGAAACACTTAGTCAAAATTTCTAAAAACAGGGTCCCTGCTCGAGCATAGCTTTCCTCGCTCGAGCGGACATGCAAAATGTGAGGTTTCACTCAAGCGTGACTTCCCTCACTCGAGCGGACTGTAAACTTAGAAAAAGTACTAGTTGGTCTCAATCTACGCTTGAGCTACAACTCCCACACTCGAGCAGATCAATAATATACAAAGGGTTCGCTCGAGCGTCCAAGTGGTCGCTCGAGCAGGCTGTAATAGCCTGCAAAACTACTGGATGCACGAAATGTCCGCTCGAGCGGCAAATCCCCCGCTTGAGCGACCTTCAAAAATCTGGGTTTTCCATAACAGAGTTTTGAGCTTCCAAATGCAAATTCAATGGCAAATTCGTGCATGGCTTGTTCATAAACTTGGAAAACTTATTCATAAACATGAACATATGATTTTCACCAATTCTTTTTAGTCAAAACCCATGAATTTACCAAAATTAGAACCAAAACTTTCATGCATGTAGAACATACAACTCTTTTCTCCAAAACTCATGAAGTTAGCAAATTTGAGCTCATAAACTCCATGCATGTAAGAAATTATTTTCCAAAACATGAAACAAAGGTTCAAAACATGATAATTCAAACATGCATGTGTCAATTATCCATAATTTATACATGATTGCTCCAATTCAAACTTAATATGACAAAACTCTATATATACCATGCATGTGTGCCTCAAATTCATTCAAATTCTTTCCTACCACTTCCAACACATGCAATTGAGCCTCAAACCTTTATGAATTATGCATGCATGTGACTTCTAGCTTGTAATTTCATCTCTAATGGCATGAATGATGCTCAAACATGAGAGCTCTTAACAAATTTATACATACATGTATGACTTAGCAACATTACCTTCATCCTAAGCTCATGAACACAATTAAACACATAATCCTAAAGAAATCTTATGTTAAATGACTTAGATGCACAATCTAGAGGTTGCAATCTTACCTAGAGTCTTCAATTAGCTAGGTACTTGCACAATCTTGGTGAACTCAAGCAAAATCTTCAACTCTACCTTGAATTTCTTCTTCCCTCTCTCTAGAATTGCACTCTCTCTCTCTCTAAAATAAATTCTCAGATTTTGGCACTAAGAGGTAAAAGAATTGAGCTCAAAATGAGCTTAAGGCTCATATATATAGCTATGATGCCATAATACATTAATTAAAACATAAGGCTTGCCAAACGCAACTTAATGAATCGTTTGAATCAATTTTTAATAAAACTTGCCAAATGATTCTAAAAATTCCAAATAACATATTAACGTAACTAATTCCGAATTCGGATGCCGATAAGGCTTTCAATTTTCATATTAAAGCAGAATTCCAGACAGATATTTCTACAAGTAACAAATACAAAGCCAAAGATCATGCAAATTACATAATAAACCCATAATTTATTTTATCCACTTAATTAGCATCCTTAATTACTGATTAGTGGCTAATTGCGGATCGGGGTTATTACAGTCTCCCCACCTTAGGAAGTTTGGTCCTCCAAACTCAAGTTATCTTATATCAAAAGGAATAATGTTTACAAAAATATAACTTCAATTCTTTACAAAACAGAAGCATAACCATATTCATAAATATGTTCATAACCCAATCGCGACATTATTTCCGTACTGGGAATAGAATCATAAATCATATACAGAGATTAGGGTTCGTATCAACACAGAGTCTTATACACATTCAGATTTTATTCAAGAACAGATTCAGATTCATTTTCATATTCATATTATTGTCCAGATCATACACAGATGTCACAAGTCTTGCTTAAGCATACATGGTACATTCATTAGCACTAACAAAGTAGATACAGAATAGATACAGACACATGATGGTTATGAATAACCAGTTCCATAAAGGAACCTCCGAATCCGGGCAACAGAGAATAAACGCGCTGAGCCCCATGATGGAGCCTCCGATACGGGTAACAGAGTGCAGACATATTAAGTTCCATGAAGGAACCTCTGATATCGGGTAACAACTAACACATATCACATGATGCTAAAGATGCCACGAATACATATCAGAAATTGGACAATCATTCATTGTACAACATATAGCATTTCAGAAAACAAATCTTATTTCATCATACAGAAAAGAAATATAGTTGAACATAACGTTACTAAGTTATTACTCACATTACTTATATCAAATACTTATCGGTCGTCATAGATTCATACTGTTTCCATTTTCATAAGTAATTTCCCGTTGTCAAGTCACAGAGACTTGATTTATTCAATTTCGTGTCATCCAAACGGTCATCGTTCAATTCGATTCTCGATTCAGTAATTCACCATCGTCATTCAAAGTCATTCAAGAGTTGTCAAGTATACCAGGTAAATTCATATATCAGTCCCATAGCAGTAAACAAAATTCTGAAGTAGTCATTCATATACTATTCATCAGCCTTAGTTCCCACAGATTCAATCGTACTACATGTCAATACAGAAGCAGTCATTCACAGAACACACTGATTACATATATACTTCCAGGTAGTCAGAGTTTCAATCAAACTAGTCTATTGTCAACAAGTCCCACCAGTTTTGAGGTACAGTAACACAAAAGCAATCATTCTCTTAGTCAAACAAATTCAAGGTAGTAACGGTAACACCGGAGCAATTAATCACATGTCACATATACAATATTCTGATATTCCCAAAGCACAATTTACCAAATTCTATAATCCCATTCACATGTTTCCAATCGGTTATAAGCATATGGTAAAAAGCTATTTATAATTACATAGTCTGCTATTGACGGTTCACATTCTTCGTAAGTGTTCAAAATTGATTCAAATTTTTATTCGGTTAGTTCCCTTAGCAACGCAACCTTGTCATTCAATCATATGCAATTCACAAGCCCCCATAACGTAAACAAATCAGATAATAGTTCTCAATAAAGGTCTCCCCAGATCAAATCAATGAAAGTTCTACCGGATCATATCAGATGAAAGTTCTATCCAGTCATATCAAATAAAAGTTCAAAGCGTGAGTCATCAAACAGAAGTTCTCTCAGGTAAACAAAGGTCTCATCAAACCATAGCTCTATCAAATTAGATCAGGTAAAAGTTCTATCCTCATCATTTTCAAACGAAGCACATTTGGTTCTATAGTTCATACTCCATTCGCTTAGGTGCATAGTCAGAAGTTTCACAATTAGTCTAAGTTCATCAATTCTCAAAGTGACATCAGAGTCATGTATCATAATAGTTCTAATCAAAGTGTTTCAGGTCATATACAATGTGGCATTCTCCAAATAAGTTTACATATGGGTGCACAGGCATACAGTTGTTCATATCTAGAGGTAAGCATCACAGTCAATATAGCAATTTCCCAAATGAGTCTTTCATGTAGGCATAAGGTACACAACGACGTATCACATAAAGTTTCTCGGTGGTACACAATAGCGGAGTGTTATGCAGAAGTTTCAAATCGGTCATACAGTCGCCAAAGCATAGGCTCACTAGTCGAGTCAAACAGTCTTGTCAATTTTCAACAATCACAGTTCACAGTTTAGAGGTTATCACATGGGGTCTTTACTTAGTCACACAATCCCAGAGTCATAGTCCCAATGGTCAAGTTATCAAAACAAATAATATATCAATCATTCTGAGCAAAGGTATAGTCATATATATGTGTGTCCAAAATCTAATAACATCCTTAAGCAAAGGTATGCATATATATATAAGTCCAAACATTCTCCATAGCATAGGTAGTTGTTAAACAAAAGGGTCTAAAGCGTCACACATATAGTTCACATCAGGCAGTAGGTCTCAAAGTGTACAAGCAAGGACATATGTATACGGATACGAGTCTAGAATCAATTATCATTTAGGCATTCATTCGCAAATCCATAAGCAAAGGTTCATTATTCCAAACTGACATAGGTTCTCAATTTCAGAAGTTCCACACACAACGGTTCACGTATATAATTCGAGTTCATGGGTCTAATCATTCAATGATGTCAGTCAATATATAACAGTTCAGTTCAAGTCTTGGTCATACAGATTTCCCAAATCACTTTTCATACACACATTTTACACATAATTAAGGTAATACCTGCGCCAGTTGTTTCAGTATTCCGAGTATCTACTAGAACTAGGATGTAAACCCTTCCTTGCCTCTAGGTGTTGTTCGGATGAGCTCGTGAGCAAGATTTAGCCAAGTGTCCTTTCTGTCCACATCTAAAACAAGCTCCTGACAGGCGGCGACAAATGCCCCAATGTTGTTTCCCACATTCTCTACAGATAGGTATATCATGGTTCACATTGCTTCCCCGTCTTTCATTGTTCAAAGTTATTGCCCTAGATTTTTCATTCACAGAGGTCAATGAATTATTGGTCATTTCCACTTTCTGTTTCTTCTGTTTCATTCTTTCTGATTCAGTTGATGATGTTGATTTTGATATTTTCAATGCTGCTATCTTTGCCTCAGACATTAATGCTCTATCAAGGACATCTACATACTTTGACAGTTTTAAAACACCAACTCGGTCAAACACATCTAGGTCAAGCCCACCTTCAAATTTTCTAGCCTTTTTGTAGTCAGTGTCGATCATGTGGGATGCATATCAGGCTAGTTTACTGAATTTTGCTTCATATTCAGCCACAGTCATACTGCCTTGTTTTAGTTGCATAAATTTGGATACCTTCCTATCTCGGATGCATTGGGGAAAATATTTTTCGAAGAAAATTTCTTTAAATCTATCCCATGTCATACCCTCATTATCATTTCATACTAACATCCACCATCTCCTAACTTCTTCTTTAAGTGTGAATGTTGCCAACAAAACTTTATGTGCCTCAGTACGCGGGAATACTTCAAATATTTTCTCAGTTTCTAAAACCCAAGCCTCAGCTTTTAACGGTTCAAGACTGCCCAGAAATTCTGGTGGCTTCAGTTTATTGTATTTCTGTATCAGTGTTATTAGATCATAATTAGCGGGTTCAGGTATGTATATTTTCCTTTGTTATTGTTGTCTCAGATTTTCGGTTAAGGCTTCGACCACTCTTTCTAGCCTGTTAATTCTAGCATCAGAAGATTCGAATTCATCTACATTCCTTGTCCTTTCCATTGATCTATACATAAATAGGGTAACCATTAACATAGGGAAAAGTCCTCATTGGTTTCATTTTTCATTTCATATCAGACGTGTTTATACTTCCATTTCGATTCAGATACGGTCGCATGATCCTTTACTTTCACACGTTCACGTTCACATAGATTCCACATTCGGTATTGAAATTAACATTACGTGTTATTCCACTTAACTTCTTTAATCACGCTCAAAGGTTTCATTTCATTCCATTTTCAGTAAGGATGTGTTCATACTAGTTCACACACTTACACATGATAATGCAATGTTCCTATTTCATTTCTAGGACATCCTATAGCTCATATGGGCACGTGTGTGCGGTATAACTCATGCTCTGATACCACTCTGTCACGACCCAAACCCGCCCCTATAGGTTTAGCATCGTAACCGACTAGTAATTCTTGGATTACAGAAGGCCTCAGAACTGATTAGCAAAATTGAGGGGCTAGTGGAAGCAAATGCATAATTAAAATTGTCCAATGAGCTGTGCTAACTTATATGAAGCGAAATATTTAAAACTTTATATATGCACTCAATAGTCATTCATACATTATACGCACACACATAGCATCTTAAGTACAACCAACAAGATCAAATCAAGTCTTATATATACAGAAACAACAGAACTTAAACACAGGACACTTCGGGAACCTCCACATGAGGCACAATGGTTGGCTGACAACAAAACACAGATCCAGACAAAAGCCTTCAAGCTCGAACTCCAAAATGCCCACCTATACATATATATACACACAGTGAGCTAAAGCCCAGTGAATAACATTAAGGTAAAGAGGTTAGTGAACAAAATCCGAATATATCATAGACATAAAATAGACCATAGCATAAACATTCTTGTATCTGATCATAATAATGGTACATCCCATAGATAGTCCCAAGTCATGGGGGACGGCATGTTAATGCGGGTCCATGACATACATGTGATTACGAGATCTCGTTAGCCACTTCATTGTGGTAATATGTGTTTAATCGGTATCCGGAATCGATTACTCTAGTCAGAAGACGTTATGTGATGTGTTCTAAGGGATGTACCATTATTATGATCAGATACAAGAATGTTTATGCTATGGTCTGTTTTATGCTTATGATATATTCGGATTTCGTTCACTAACCTCTTTACCTTAATGTTATTCACTGGATTTTAGCTCACTGTGTGTATATATATGTATAGCTGGGCATTCTGGAGTTCGAGCCTGAAGGCTTTTGTCTGGATCTGTGTTCTATTGTCAGCCAACCATTGTGCCTCACGTGGAGGTTCCCGAAGTGTCCTGTGTTTAAGTTCTGTTGTTTCTGTATATATAAGACTTGATTTGATCTTGTTGGTTGTACTTAAGATGCTATGTGTGTGGGTATAATGTATGAATGACTATTGAGTGCATATATAAAGTTTTAAATATTCCGCTTCATATAAATCAGCACAGCTCATTGGACAATTTTAATTATGTATTTGCTTCCGCTAGCCGCTCAATTTCGCTAATCAGTTCTGAGGCCTTCGGTAATCCAAGGATTACTGGCCGGTTACGATGCTAAACCTATAGGGGCGGGTTTGGGTCGTGACAGTCAACCCCCTATATTTCTGGTCAAATCCCACTTTGGTCCCTGCACGAGAAATTGTGATAGTCAACCCCCTTTAGTTTTGGTCAAATCTCACTTTGGTCCTTATACAAGTGTCAATGTCCTTTTCTGTTACTCAATTGTTTAAATTTTAAACAAAATCTAACCATGTGATAAGAATATGACTACAGCATGAGGGTAAAAAAGGAAAATAATCTACATTTTCCACCAATACACATTTTATCCCAAAATTTACATCAAAATATGAATTTATTAGACTAAAACAAAACGCATATTGTGAATAATTTAGAAGATGAACTAGGGTTTTGCATAAATTAGAATCACGAAACTTTATATTTCACGTGTCTATTCATCTTTCTTTCTCTTTGATTTCTTTGTCGCATTTTTATTTATTTCAAAAGCTCTATTTTCTTATCTTTTTGTCTCAATTTTTACCATACGGACATATATATATAGTATTATACAACTCTCTTGTGCTTATCACATAAGACACAGTGTATTGATGGGAAACATGAATGATTTTGCTCTCTTACCTTCATTTCCTAGTCACATTTTTGTCACATGACTGGATTTTGTTAAAGATATAAAAATGAAGTTACTGAAGAGGGATATAGACATTTGTGTAGAAACCAAAGTAGGATTTGAGTAAAAGTGCAGGGGGTTGACTGTCACGATTTCATGTATAGGGACCAAAGTGAGATTTGATCAGAAGTGCACGGGGTTGACTGTTATGATTTCATGTGCAAAGACCAAAGTGAGATTTGGTGCAAAGTGCAGAGGTGCAAAGTGTAATTAACCAAATAATTTTTGTACATCTTGAGCAAGAAGTGTATCCACGAAACGTACACGTTTGTGGTAAGGTTTAGTCTTCTCAAGTCTTCTTTGACTTGTCTAAAAAGAGTTTCAATCTGGGGAACAAATGACAAAATACAATCGATTTCTTTGTTTAACTGGTTCTCACTTCTCCTTATTCATATTGTAGACTCCCCATTTTTTATCGTCCTTAAGACTTGGGCGCCACTGATTGCTTATTTGATGGTGCAGGCTATCTTGTGCAAAGGTTCGATTTCTTCGGCAAGAGAGTGTCAAATCCCAACCTTACACCCCAGTTGTGGACCAAAACTAGTTTGACTAAAGATTTTAGACCTTAAAACCCTCTCTTTCAAAGTATTTTTGAAAAATGATTCTACGATGTTCCGAGGCTCACATTTCGTTAAATGTTGCGCTTTTCGGTAAACCGAGCAAGAACAAAGTGGGAATGAATGAAAGAGAGGTGAAATCTTTGAAAAATATTTCAAAACACCTTATTTAGGGGTTTGGGGTTGAATAAAAGAGGAGAGGAGAGAAGAAAACTAGTTTGGGAGAAGTTCGGCACGAATCCGGTTGAGCCAAAACTGAGCAGTCTGCACTAAAAGAAGCATATCTCTTATCACACTTCAAATTTGGATGTGAGGCTGTCACCATTGGAAAGAAGACTTCCGGGGCTTCAATTTAGGCAGAAGAATGACCTGAAAAGGAGTCCAGATGAAGGAGATATACCCATTTGAAGTCGGGCCCAAAAAGCATATTTTTGCCTGTCAGGCAGAAAAGTGGCCGGTCGGCCAGTTGGGGTGGCCTACTACAAGTGGCTGGTAGGCCACTTGTGTCCAAAACTCAGATATTTTGTAGATCTTTTCCCTCTAGCTGCTCTCCACAAGCTCCAGTTGTCCTAATTCAGATATTTTCGGCTGAGGCTTGCATTTTGCTATATATGGAAGCCATTCTCTATATTTTGAAAGGTTAGAAAGTTTGGGAGTCTCTCTCTCTAAAATCTCTCTCTCTCTCTCTACAATTTTGGCACAATTTTGTGAGCAAAAGTTCTGCCTCTCTCTCTAGAATCCTCTCCCTCTTCCTAGTTTGTGCTTGAAAGTGGGTATTCTTCACATATTTGCATACAACCTCTTAGCCAAAATATTGACCTTGGAGCTAAGGCTCCTTAAAGCTTGGTTTGAGGTCTTAAATCTTAGTTTTGGCTCAAATTTGCTCCTGTTTTGCTGTTGTGCTTCAAGGGTGAGAACTTACCTTCTTTAAGCTTGCTTTGAACACTTGTTTTGCCACCTTTGCAAACTGTTTTTGGCCTAGTTTTCAACTACAAAAATCTCTGTTTTTCAATCCTAAAAATGGTGGTTTAAGGCCTTTGTGAGTTAGGGGGTTGTCTCTCCCTTTTGTTCCTTAGCTTGTATAGCTTTTTGTGCCATCTTTCATCACCTTTCAAACCACCTTTTCTTGGCCTTTTAACCACAGAATTCCAGGGGAATTTCAATGGTAGAAAGTTGGTTTTGTGGTCCAAAATAGGAAGGGGTGGTCCCCTCTCCTTGTATCTTGTTTGTATGCATAGTTGGCCTAACCTTTGAGCATGTTTTTCTACCATCTCATGGCTTGATCTCAGCATGTTTTTTGCCTTATTTTAAAATGTCTCAACTCTGTTTTTGGCTGGTTGGAGCACCACTTGTTTGCTTCTTACACTTGTAGTGTAATTTTGCTCACTAGCCTAGCATGCCTAATGAGTTAGCCTATCATTCTAGCTTGTGTTAGCTCAACTCCAGCACATTTTTGCTACTGATTTAGCATGCTTTAGCTTTGTTTTGGGTAGTCTTGGTCATATGCGCTTTGCTTTGTATAGCTATAGTGTAAATGGCCTTTACTAGCTTTGAGTTTTAGGGCCTCTAGCATGCTTTGCTTGTGATGTTTGCATGATATAGCATCATTTTACACATGATTTCAGTACATGTAACCTTATCACACTCTCACATGTTCCACTCTTTCATCGCTTTTGAGAGTTGTGCTCTATGCCTTGCTTGTGAGCCTACATGTGAACATGTTTTTCTCACATGTTTTTCTTGCTATTTGAGCTTCAATTTCAGCTCTGTCATGACCGAACCCGCCCCTATAGGTTAAGGTCATAACCGGCCAGTAATCATGAGATTACCTACGGCCTCAAACCAATTAAAACATGTTTTATCAGAGTTAAGGGGCTAAAACAGAAGCAACTTAAAAATTTTGTCCAATGAGCTACGCTTACATGGCATACCAAACATTTCGCATATACTTAATAATAACTCACACCACACATCAGTAGTTAACATCTTGTATACCCAGGATCATTCAAACACATAGTCAGCTAACCGAAAAGCATGTACACATAAACGGTTTATCATGACCAATAGAAATAGCAAAATATCGTAACAAAGCCTCTTGCGTGAGGCACTTGGGCTGACTTCACAAAACTTGGGTTCCTTCTTAAATTCCACTAAGGCTGGGGTTGAACATCCCTTTGCTCACCTACATACATATAAATGAGAGTGAGCTAACGCCCAGTGAATAATATCAAAATAAAGAGGTTAATGAATGAGATTCGTTCATAAATGAATCATACTTATAATGTACATATTTGAACCACTATTCTCATTCACACCAAATTTACAAATCTCAATAAAGCAAAATGACCTTAGGTCCAACACATCATGTCCATATGCAAAACGACCTCAACATATCCAATTCTTATATAAAACAATACGACCTCGGGTCCATCTATACAAAACGACCTTTGGTCCAATTCAAACATGTCAAACAGCCTCGGGCCCAATTCAAACATATCAGGCGTACCAAACGGCCTCGGGCCCATTCTCTTTATATTCATATCTATGCGCATTCCATATTCATGATCATTATCTCTTCTCATTCAAACGGCCTTTGGCCCATTACTTCCATATTCGTATCTATGCGCATTTCATATTCATGATCATGATCCCTTTCATTCAAACGGCCTTTAGCCCGTTATTTCCATATCCGTATCTATGCGAATTTCATATTCATGATTGTGATCCCTTTCATTCAAACGGCCTTTAGCCCGTTATTTCCATATCCGTATCTATGCGCATTTCATATTCATGATCATGATCCCTTTCATTTAAACGGCCTTTGGCTCGTTATTTCCATATTCGTATCTATGCGCATTTCATATTCATAATCATGATCCTTTTCATTCAAACGGCCTTTGGCCCATCAGGGTATTCAAACATATCCAATGACATATTCAAACGGCCTTTGGCCCGTCTTTGCATTCATGTCTAACGGCCTTTGGCCCCATCGTTCATATCCGACGGCCTTTAGCCCAATCATTCATGTTCGACAGCCTTTGGCCCAATCATTCATGTCAGACGACCTTTGGCCCAATCATTCATGTCCAATGGCCTTTGGCCCAATCATTCATATCCGATAGCCTTTGGCCCAATCATTCACGTCCGACGGCCTTTGGCCCAATCATTCATGTCCGACGGCCTTAGGCCCAATCATTCAAATATATCAAACGTATCAAACGGCCTTATACAATTAGGCATATAGAATACTCATTCATGTTTCAAATCAACAAATCCATGGAGCTTATACAGAAGTAGCATTTGGAAAGTAACATACTTGAAGATATCTTTACTAAGATATTACTCACAGAGTTCTGCCGGTGGATTTGCCCTTGAGCTCGACCCTACACATTGCATAACACATATGGGTCACAAACGATTCAATCTGTTCCTAATTCATACATTCCTCTTAGACTTCTTTCTTATCATTTTAACTCATTCACAATGCCCAATGCACGCCTAAGAGTGCTTAGAAATGAAAGATAACGGAAAATGAAACACAAAACATCTTTACAAACTTTCTGAAACAGGGCTCCCCGCTCGAGCGTGGCTTTGGCCGCTCAAGCGGACCTATTGGGTCTGCAAAAATACTGGTTGCCTCATTTTTACGCTCGAGCGTGACTTCGGATGCTCGAGCTGAAAGTCGAACTACATGGCTTCCCGCTCGAGCGTGAATCTACCCACTCGAGCGGACGCCCATGTCTGCAAAAGTCCTGGGAACTAGCATTTCACGCTCGAGCGGCACTTTCCTCGCTCAAGCGGCGCTTTCCCTGCTCGAGCGGACATGTCGAATTCTGGGTTTTCCAGCAGCCAATTTGAGCTTCAAGCTTGCATTCAAACTAATGTAACTTGCATTTCATAACCCATAACTCTCATATACAACTACTAACATGCTACAAACACCAATTTACTACATTATGAAGCTCAAATCTTATGAATCAATCACATGCAAACCCAAATTATACCAAACTCACTTCCAATACATTAAATTCATGCATTTAAACTTCATATCTTCATCAATCGAGCATGCATGTCAATTCTTGACTCCATTTCTATTTCAAATGGTACAAATGGTGCTTATAACCAAGAAACTCAACAAAACCATGCTTGCATGTATGATTCAACACTCAATTTCTCATATTCAACTTCTTACATGCTTGATTATGCAATTTCATGGCAATTCTATACATGCATGTGCATATAAACTTCAATTTCATCATAATCAACACCATTCATGTTCTTGATCACATATTCTCTTTGAATTTACATGATTACAAACTCAAATTCATGAATTAAGGGTTGATCACTCACCTAGGAGCTTTAATCTTCACAAATGTAGTTAAATCTTGAGTGTAGCTTGCCAAATTCACAACCTTTGAGCCAAATTACATAATTCTTCCTCTCCCTCTCTCTAGAACCGGCCCCTCTCTCTCTCTCTAGAGTGTGATTTTCAGCCAAAAGAGAGAAATGAGCTCAAAACAATGCAAATGGGCCACTTATATACCTTGGCCTAATCAAATTAATTAAGGCAAAGTAATTGAGCCTAATTTAATTGTTCTGAATCTAATTATTTTTATCCGAATTAATTTTCAATTAAATTTCACCATAGGCTCTAAAAATTACGCCAATCACAATGGCGTAGTCAATTTTAGCTCCGGTGGCCGATAAGGCCTTCAATTTTCAGTTCAAAACATAGATTCTAACAAATTTTCCTACGGTGAACAGATAGAAATTCAAAACCACATATATTCATATAAATGGCACTCAAAACCATATCAAACACATAATCACAATCATAATTAAGATTAATTAGCATACCACGGACCAGGGTTATCACAAGCATGTTGTAGCCTCTGATTTGGCATGATTAAGCTCTGTCCAGAGCTAGTTTGGTTGTTTATGCTTGATATTGCATGCTTCTAGGGTGATGCTCTTTACTAGCTTAATGTATTTGGCTTTTGAGCATGTCTTGTATGGATTGCTTGCATGCTTTAAGGTCTTGAGCGTGCCATTTCAGCATTGAATTTTTGCCATCTCCCTCATTTCTTCATTTTTCCATTTGATTTGAGAGTTGTTTGGCCTTAAGATTGTGTTTAAGCTTGGGATTGAGGCTTGTGCTTCAATGGCTTTAACCCTCTTTTGAGGGTTCCTCCTAGTCAAAGGCATGGTCTCTCCTATGCCTTAAACTATTCTTTTGGTTGACCTCATCTCCTTAGAGGACTTGTATATTGGACTTAACCAATTAAAGAATGGTTTGGTAAAGTTAAAATGAGTAAATAAGAATTGAATCAAGTAAAACATGCCAAGATAACATATATGTGTTGCATTGCATGTGTTTGGATCGGACGTTAATCCAAACACAAGAAATGTGGCACATTTCATACTCAAAGTGATGAAACGTGTCACGTTTCTTGGTCATTGTTACCCTTGATCATGCATGATAGGGTGGCGACACTTTGTGTCTTATGTGCGCATTCACTAAAGCTTGTACAAGCTTGGTTCTTTGGCCATCATACACGAAAATGCTTGATTGGTGGCTTGAGAGCCAAGTGCCGCACTCCTTTGAGCTTAAGATATGATAAGGAGGGTGGTAGTACACACATTTCTTGAAGAATACATTGTTGTGCCTCTGTTGTTCTCTGTTGCAGCAAAACCAGAAGCCTGGAAAAGCAGGTGGCCAACCGACCACTTGAGGTAACTGACCGGCCACTTATACTAGCCTACCAGCCAGTTGAGGTGGCCGGTAGCCACTTTTTGTGGCCGACAGGCCACCAGTCCGTTTTTGTGCCAAAATGTCCCTGTTTTGAGGGAGAAGCAGTCTGGAATGTTGGTTCAATGTTTAGAGGTCAAGGCAAGTGTAAACAGAGGCAACCGATGGCAAAGTGACGGATTTCCGGGAGGACGCAACCAAGCATGCATGTCTCCCTCGCCCGTGAGGCCAATTCATTGCTCTTGTTAGCTAGTTGTAGCTGATTATTTACATGCATTGTAATTAATTAGTTTAATTCAAGTGTTGTAATATATTAATTAGCTTAGTGTAGCTAATTATTCAATTCGATTTTGTAATAATTAATTAGCTAGAATAGTTAATTAGTTGGTTTGTAATAAGTAGCTTAGCTTAGATTAGCTTAGTTTATTTATTCAGACCCTCCTTCACGCGTGTGTGTGCATGTCTTCTAAACCCCACTTCTTTCTCCCTTTTACTTACCGCTTTCAATGGTTAGATTAGGGCACGTTTCGATTAGCATACCTTATGCTTCGCATGCATGCATCATTCATTTGTCTTGAATGTACCGGGCTCGGCGCATCATTCAAACTGCATCGTATTTCAATACCTCTTTGAATACGTGTATCAAATTGTTGCATTCATATACCATCTTAGATAGCCGAGCCTATTTAGTTGCATTATTGCATGTCTTGCATTAGGCATCTTGTATAGTTAGGATCATGCATATTTCTAACTAGCTTTTGTTTTGGCTTGGAGTACACTGTAAGTCTTTACGCTTTAGCATACTTGCATGAGTGTGAGTGTTGCCATGTTGCGCATGCTTGCCATGAGGCTGTTTGCTTAAGTGATTAATTGCATGAATGCCTGTGGATGGAGGCTTGATTACTTGAATTGGGACAATTTGACAAATGTGAGTTTTAAGTCCACTTTGTGAAGTGGCAAATCATGTTTTAAGTCCACTTGAGGGTGGCAAATCCGCGCTTTAGCCCACTTGCGAGTGGCACTTCCAAACCATTTTCGAAAACAAACATAAATTGTTTTGTTCCAATTCTCGCGATTTAGTCTATACCGGTATGCTGTGCGCATCACATAGTAAAGTTAGTTAATAATCAGAATAAGAACACATGTGTTTATAAAACAACATATCATGTTAGTAGAGGCCGATCTTTGATTGGGCGAGCGGGAGTGCTCATTTCAGGACCTTTACCTCTCGTACCCAAGTTCCAGAGCCGAGGCAACTTTGGTGATGACGGACACGTGGCCTTTGGCACGAGTCAGGGTTTCCTAAATTTCTCAAAATAAAATATTTAGGTGGCGACCCTGTAATCTGGCAATGTAGTCCAGTTTTGGCATTATTTGATTCAAAATCTGATTTTTCAAAATGATTTGCCGGATTGGACTCTTTGGTGTTTATCAGTCTCGCATTGCACTTTGTAAGATTAGATTCAGAACCGTGACAGGAGTCCGAACTGTAGGAGACCAATTCGTGCCTCTCCGAAAGGGGGGGGGGGCGCGGAGAAAGTCGAGTCTACACATATTCATAATTCTTTCCGAATAATTCCCAATGTTTAGCACTTGTTCACATAGCACAAAATAGACTTCTCCATTGATTGAATCAATGGATTGATCCCACACAAAATGTGAAATTGACCATTAGTAGAGTGTTTACATTCGTCTCAATTATTGCATTAGAGCCTCAATCAGAGAGGAGAATAAAGGACAAAATACAATTGATTTCTTCATTTAAGTGATTCTCACTTCTCCTTATTGATATTCCTAACTCTTTCCGAATAATTCCCAATGTTTGGCACTTGTTCACATAGCACAAAATAGACTTCTCCATTGATTGAATCAATGGATTGATCCCACACAAAATGTGAAATTGACCATTAGTAAGTGTTTAAGCTCGTCTCAATTATTACATTAGAGTCTCAATCAGAGTGGAGAATAAAAGACAAAATACAATTGATTTCTTCATTTAAGTGGTTCTTACTTCTCCTTATTGATATTCCTAACTCTTTTCAATAATTCCCAATGTTTGGAACTTGTTCACAGAGCACAAAATCGATTCTTTATTGATTGAATCAATGGATTGATCCCACACAAAATGTGAAATTGACCAGTAGTAGAGTGTTTACAATCATTTCAATTATCGTATTTATAGCTAGATGGTTATTTCGTTGACTTTTCTTTCTTTGTTTTATTTTATTTTCTTTATTTTCATTTTTCCTTTTTTCATATTTTCTTTGGTGACATATTTTTCTCATTCACAATGGAACTTACGAATTGCATGTTAATTTGAATTTTTTTGTGAAAAAAATAAAAGAAATACCTATTACATCAATAAATTAACATTACTAAAATTTAACATTTTCATATTATAGTAATATCAAAATTTAACTTTGACTATCCATTTTAACATTATAGCATTGGAGATTATCGAATGGATCTCTAATAGGTCTCACCATTAATTATTTTTACTACTATTGTGGTGATACATCACATAATTGATAGAAATTTTGGTTTTCTAGGCTTAATTTGGGCCAACTTTGAGTCCAAATTTAAGTGGGGCCCACACGTCTTTTGAGGTGGGTCCAAGTAATGACGTGTTCCTTGCTGCATGGCAAGTCACAATTGAGACGTTCATCAAAACTATTTTTGGGTGAATGGAAGTTAATGTCACTTTTTGTTTCGTGAAATGGGAAATTAAAGAGATAAATGTGGGTTACCTTGTTTTGGTTGTCCCACATAGAAACAATAAGAGAGCTTGTACGAGTATATAAGCTCTAGGTTGACATACTTGGGATGGGGCCCAAGGAGCACCCCAAGTTTTGTAAGGAGGGAAGTTATGAACAAAGTGGGTTTAACCCAAATCCACCACACACGCGCGGGCCGCCTTCCGGCCAGCCGTGGGTCGAGTCTTACTTTTAATTTTTTGGAAAAAATTTGTTTGAATTTTTTCAAATTCTTATGGGAAAATTTAAATTTCCAAACGAATTGATTCAAATTTTTGCATGAAAATTTGAAATTCAAATTTTCTATTCGAACCAGTGCCTCTTCTCCACCTTCCTTCATATTTTCCGGCGTTCAAATTCACACTTGTTCAGAGGGTTTTTTCAAACAGGTACCACAATGCCTATAAATACAGACCTTTTCCAGCAGATGCATTCATCCATTTTCCACTTCGTATCTTGAGCATCCAAAGTTGTTTGACTACTCGAGCGGTCATTTGTGCGCTCGAGTGGTGAAGAAAAGCATCCAGTATCTCTGCCTGCAAATTGAACTTATATGTTTTGCACTGCATTTACTCACACCGCTCAAGCGATGAAGTGTGCACTCAAGCAGTCTTCGTGAATCTGTTATTTATAAAGTGCACCATTTGTTGTTTTTAGGGTTTAAGCCGTTCCAATTTTAAGAGAGCAGAGCTACCAATGTTTTCTATATTGGAGGGTATTTTTATAAGTGTTTCCTTGATGATTTGAGAGTGATCAGCAGATCTACGAGTTTCATATTGGTATCATCAAGGGGTTTGTCTTTATTACTTTATTCACAAAAGAGAGATGTGTTCTTTGTTGGATTCTGAGAAAATTGGGTCTGAAGCTTTGGTGGATTTCGGAGTGGCTCATCATCGTGGATTTGACATCAGTGTTGTAGATTCGACATTGGGCAAGACAATTCTAAGGTGAAAATGGTGGTGAAAGAGGCACATTGGGGTTGGTTCAATTCGAGCGTGGATTCACTAGGTAATTGAGGATACACATGTGTAATTGTTTTGTGACTTTGGCCCGTGATTTTTTTATCAAAATTGGAGGCGCTCCAATTGTGATTTTTTTTTTCATGTTAAATCGTTGTGTCGCTTTGTTATTGATTGTTTGATTGGGATTAGTATTCACTATTTAAAATTGAAATATAATCACGAATCAATATCTCGGAGATTTTAGATTTTTCAATTTGGAAAAGTAAGATCTAGATCAAACCTGCCATCGCCGTGGATGTTGTCCCCAGCACCACTGGCCAACTTCATCGCTGCCACTGCCATACTTCAGTCACTGCCAAAAGTCATAGTTGAGGAAGAAGAAAATCCACAATAGCATAAAAGGAGGTTTAAAGAAGAGTGAACTATTGTGAGTGTCGAAAATATAAAATTTTTTGCCAAAATCAGGAGAGAAACTCTCAAACCCTTCTTCCTAGGTAT
Source organism: Camellia japonica (assembly GCA_030407325.1). Lineage (NCBI taxonomy): Eukaryota > Viridiplantae > Streptophyta > Magnoliopsida > Ericales > Theaceae > Camellia > Camellia japonica. The sequence goes on from JAPPVO010000032.1 coordinate 161,400,260, forward strand.
AAGAAAAAAAACTCAAATCTACACTTTGAAAATGTTTTGGAAGCTCGCTAGAGAGAGAGGCACTCCAGTGCCTCTTTTTGGTTCGATCTTTTGTAATCATTTCATTACAAATTAAGTAGTGTGTAATTATGACTCAATGTGGTTGTAGGGTCTAAATTCTTTTGAGTTATGAATCATTGTAATGTTAGATATAATTTATTATAATTTTTATTTTAGTTACCAAGAGTTATTAGATTATGTCTTAAGTGGATTGCCAGATCTCGAGAGTGTTGTAGTCAAAGCTAATTTGTGGGAGTAGACAAGGTTAGGATTAAGTTAGGATTAAGGTTTGAGAAATTAGTAATAAGAACTAAATTGAAATTTTATAATGGGATAACATTGTAATACGAAAAAATATATATATATATAAAAGGATGAGAGTTTAAAGAAAAAAATTGGGTGTTGTTAACAACACTCGTTTAGTTATGATCTATTATTATACTTTCATTATAACGGGAAGTGGGAAGATTATGCAACAAAGTTTTATCAAACTAAAAAAATGTCACAATCTCTCTATATGCTGATATATCAACAACAAAAAAATAAAATATAAATAAATAAATAAATAAAATTGAGATATGCATAATAGAAAATCTCTTACTAATTTAAAGTTGCTTGATTTTTAGAGTCTTGATATTTGGAAAGATAATATGAAAGACAAATATGACAATTAATAATGGGTTAGCTTCTCTCCCTGGACTGTAGGGTGTTGCTCAGGAAATTAGATCGATTCAATAATCATAACCCACTCATTTTTTATTTATTTATTTATTTTTTTTTTTGTGTTTATCTCAAAAAAAAAAAAAGATAGTTTATTTTTTAAAATATACTTGTCATCTATTTTTTTCAGAGAGAAAAGTGATAAATGAAAAAGTTTTTATTATCAAATTAACTTAATTTTTTTCTATAGACAATATATACAAAAAAATCTTACAAAATTAACAATTTAAATTAACAAAACGAAACTCGCAGTGAGTCGCATGAGTCAAAACTAGGGGTGAGCAGCAGATATACCGATCCGCCAAAACCGACCGAACCGAACCGATCCGCCGCATTTTGGACGGATGTGTGCTGACGAGCGGACAGTAGCGGATTGATTTTCTCTAATCCGCCAATCTGGTAGACGGATGGCGGATTTGAGATTCCTTTGGCCGTAACCAAACCGCGAACACCCCTAGTAATTTATAAGACTTTGTGTTTTCAGTTTGTTTAAATATTCTATTTGCGTTTTTGTAGACACCCATTTTTGATCGTCCTTAAGACTTGGACGTCATCGTTTGAACACTCGATGATCATCTACACTCGTGTTCGTTTTGAGTTCCTGAAGGTCTCAGCTGCGCACCTTGCCTTAGGATCTCTCAACTTGACTGTTTTGTGCTTGGTCGTGGACCAAGGACTTGTGGTTTTTGCACCTGAGGGTAGGAAGTGGCTTGTTGGCAACCCTTAACCCACCGGCCATGGCATGAGGCCACCAGCATTGTTTTATTGCTATCGGCTTAGAGTGTTGGCCGATCGGCACTTTAGTTGGTCGGCCGGCCATTTCTCTAGTCGGTCGGCCACTTTTTCTGGCCGAGGCCTTTTCTTTGCCTTTTTCAGGCATTGTGCATGCCAGTTGTGCCAACTGGTGAGCACAGACTCTGCCCTCCATACACATGTATGGAGGGATTTAAGCCAACACTTAGCTTCTCTTGGAAGCTTTGAATTGGACTTCCTATAAGAGGAGGGCCTCCCCTCCCTTTCCAGGGGTTCAGCCAACTGATATAAAAGATATATATCACTCTCTCTCTATATCTCTTCTCTCTTTATAGTTGTGTGTGTAATAGTGTTCTAAAGGGTGTTTTTGTTCATATTTTTGCACTAAAGCACCTAGTGGTACACTATCCCTTAGTTACTGAGGTGCTAAGGAGTTGATTTCAGAGTTTTTGAGTTGGTTTGATCAGAAGGAGGTGCTGGAGTTGGTGTTCTTGAAGTGTTCTTCAAGGGTGAGAAACTACTCTTTTTTTCCCATTTTTGCTTAAGCTTTTAGCAATACTTGCATACTGTTTTAAGCTTAGTGTCCAACTAAAAAAATTTCTATTTTTGTATGCTAAATATGTTTGTTTAAGGTTACTTTTGGGTTGGGGGTTGTCTACCCCCTCTTAGGCCTTGTTTGGCCGCTTTTTGTGCCTTCCTCTTTAGGCTTTGGACCCCTTTTGTTTTGACCTTCTCACCACTGAAATCCAGAGGATTTTCAGTGGTGGAGAAGTGGTTTTGAGGTCTTGTATAGGGGAGGGACACCCCTCTCCCTTTGTGTCTCATTTGCTTGCATTGTTAGCTCACCATAGTAGCATGTTTGCTTAGCATGTTTTGGCCCCATTTCAGCAAGTTTTCGGTGTTATCTTGGCATGATATACCTCTGTTTTAAGTTGGTTTGTCGGCCTATTGCATGCATCACACACTTGCCTTGCAATCCTCTCATTTGCCTAAACATGTATCATGCATTTCGACCATCATGCTTGCATGTTTTAACTTAACTTTGAGAAGTTTTTAGCCTTGTTTCACCATGCTTAAGCTCTGTTTGGGTTTGTCTTGGTCATGCCTGCCATGCTTTGTATAGCCACCATGCATTCTAGCTTGTTAGCTTTGGGTGTGTGAGTCATTAGCATGCTTTACTTGGGTCCTTTCAGTGATTTGGTATCACTTGTCATGTTATTTCAGTCCATGTTTCATGCTTGTATGCTTGCATTTGCCATCCTTTCAATGCTTGAGAGTTGTATCCTTATGCCTAGGTGATAGGCCATTACATTTGCATACTTATTGTGCATCTCATTCCATCATTCCTTGGCACTATTGGCCACTGATTTTGGACATGACTGAGGTCTGTCCATCTTTAGTTTAAGTCCATTCATCATGTTGTTCAATGTTGCATGCTTGTCTACCTTTGCATGCCATACATATTTGTATATCTAGGTTGCGTCTTGCATGTTTGTTAGTTTGCATCTTGTCACATGTTAGCTTAGGTTGCATTACATTTGGCATGTTTGCTACCTTAACCTCGTGTGTATGTTCGAGTCATATTGCATTTGGCATGCTTATGTCGCATTACATTAGTTGCATGTTTTGCATTGTATTTGGCATACATGCATTGCATTTTGTTTGGTTTGGGGTGTCAAACCAAATATCAGGAACGAGGGACGTTCGTACTTGAAGTGACAAAACGTCCCTCAATCCTCGGTCGCCGACGCTCTTGATCAAGCATGATAGAGTTCTAAGCATTCATACATTTTGTTGCATTCATTCTACATTGATTTGCACACTTGGCACCTTCGGCCATCATGCGTTGAAATGCGCAATTGGTGGCCCGAGGGTTGAGAGCCATACTCCCTTGAGTTCATAGCATGATAAGGTGGCTGTGCACACATTGTCTTGTAAATGCCTTGCCATGCACTGTCTGTCCTCTGCTGCAGCAAAAATAGTTTTCTGCAGGAATAGATGGCCAGTCGGCCATCTTCAGCGCCGGCCGGCTACAAAAATCCAGCCGATGGCCCCACTTTTGGTCGATGACCATCTTTCCATGGCCGGTGGTCCTATCTCTTGGCCTGTGGCATCACACAATGCTTAGGGAGTGGTTCAAAAGCAGCCTTGGGACTTGTGCAGTTTTTCGAGGCATAAAACAGTGCAAACAGAAGCAACATGTGGCATGGCAACGGGTTTCCGAGCGAGGCGAATCGAGCATGCATCATCCAATCATTTTGAAGCGGAGCTACGGCGGCCTCTTTAATTTCATACTTAGATTGTTTTGTAATTAATTTGTTAATTAATTAAAGGTTTTGTAATATTTAATTAGCTAGGATAGTTGGTTAATCATTTGGTTTGTATTATTTATTCGGACCCTCCATCGAGAGGGCGAATTTTGTAATAAGTGTGCGTGCGTGTGTGAATGTCTTCCAACCCCACGTCTTTCTTCCTTTTACTTACCTGCTTTTAATGGTTAGTTTTAGGTCATGTTTCAATTAGCATACTTATGTCAGCATGTTTGCATACATTCATTCGTATTGCACGCACCGAGCTCGGCGCATCATACTAACTGCATAGTATTTGAATTCCAACTTGAATACGTGTATCGAGTTGTCACATTTCACATGCCATTATTAGATTAGCCAAGCCTATTCTAGTTGCATTTTGCATGTGTTGCATTAGCCATCTTACATGAACTAGGATCATGCATGATTTCTAACTAGTTTCTTATTTTGGCTCGGAGTACACTGTGAGTGTTTATGCTTTAGCATCTTGCATGAGTGTAAGTGTTAACATGACAGCATGCTTGCCATGAGGCTAAGTGCTTATATGATATAATTGCCTGAATGCCTGTGGGTGAAGGTTGGATTGCTTGAATTGGAATAATTCATCGAAATCCGTGTTTTAGCCTACTCGCAAGTAGCAAGCTTCAAATTGCCTTCCAAACAAAACGGATATGCGATGCTTTGTTCCAAATTAGGCGATCTAGTCTATACTTGTGTGTTGTGCGCATCACATAGTAATTCTAGCTAAATAATCGGAATAAGAACGCATGTGTTTTCAAAAACTCGATATCATGTTTAGTACATGCCGATCTTTGATCAAGCGAGCGGGGGTGCTCATAGATGACCTTCCCCAATCGTACCCAAGTTCTCGAGCTGAGACAACTTTGGTGATGATGGACACGTGGCCTTAGGCAACGAGTCAGGGTTTCCTAAATTTCCCCAAAAATAAAATATTTAGGTGGCGACTTTGTATCTGGCAAAGCAGTCCATGTTTGGCACTTCTTTCTTAAAATCAGTTTTCCAAAACGATTTGCCGGATTTGGACTCTTTGGTGATTTATCAGTCTTGCATTACACTTTGTGAGATCAGATTAAGAACCGTGACATTTGAGTCCGAACTGTAGCATGAGGCCCTTGGGGCGCGTCTACAGTTTCTAGCGACTTCGCTGGGGAGTTAGAGAACTTGACTCGAACTCATGATATCTTGTTTTGATTACACTTATGTGTCTCTTTGCATTGCATGTGCATTGGTGTGCCTAGGACACCGTGTTTGCCGTATGCTATTCCTGAACGGTTTGCCGGAGGCTTGCTTTGAGAAGCGTGCCATAAGGCTGACCGGTTGCGGGCTCTACCACGACAGGAACACAAACCTCGGTTTTTACCGGGGCACCCTTTGTTATCATTCGACCTAGTGCATATCGAAAACTGTAGTGACCATTCCAAACTAGGACCGGTTGCTTACCCGATTGTAGGTTGTTTGAAACCGCTGTGTGCGTAGTGAAACCCTAGCTCCTGACAAAATAGGACAGGGAAACCCTACCCCAACATAGGTGTGTTTTGGCTCTTACTTGCTTGTTATGTGCTTTTTGAGTTGACCTCTACAGGGTATGCACGTATCAGTCTGCAAGTTTGGGTATCAGGCCTGCGGGCATCAGTATCAGTACTTTGAGAATCCGTCATATCTGTGGGTATCAGATTCAGATTTGGGGGCGGTGATTTGGAAACAATGATCAATAGTTGAGATCAGTATATTCAGCTTACAAATGCCAACTATGTGTTGTCATACCGACTGTGTGTTGTGTTTATTTAAGCCGTTATGCTGTCCGTTTTCTGGTTGTTTATTTCCTTATTATGCTTTATTTATCTTTTTGCTAGGTAGTTTTAGCACAATTGCTTCCGACCAAGCAGATATTCCCCAAGCACTCTGGACTAGAGGTCGCAGACTCCATCAATCTGAGGATCTGGTAGACGGACAACCAGTGTTCCATTCTTTACCCCCGGTTACTAGGCGGAGGGCAATTAGGCAGAGGATATCAATTCAGCAGTCAGTTCAGAGGGCTTTGTCTACCCCACCTGACTATAGTAGGGATCAGAGTTCTGTCTCTCCCGTAGAAGGGAACATATACCGGTAGTTCAGCTAGATCAGGGCAGTATGGCAGGAATGGAAGAAATGATGCGTCAACTCCAGCAGAGCATGAAAACCATGCAGCAAGACGCTACTCGTCAAGCAGAATTTGCCAAATAGCAGGCTGAGATCATGGCCCAACAGGCAGAGCTAATCACCAGGTTACAACAGCAAACCGGAGCATCTGCTTCGCACCAAGTTCCTTCCCCACCAGGAGTTCCAATACCTGGGGAAACACCAAATGTCCAGGGAGATACAGACATTCCAACAGGGCCGGCGGCACCCCCCAATCCTACCCAGCTGTCCAAAACACCTACCAATGTACCAGATTCTCCCTTTGAGTTTGAGGTGGACCCCACGGCATTAAAAGTGAGCAAGCTTGAAAAGCTGTTCAAGAAATGTCAGAATGTAAAGTCCATTCCGGATATTGAGGATGGGTACACTGACTCAGCCGTGACGCTGCCAGATCAGTTTAAAATGCCACACATCGACCGTTTTGACGGGTCTGGGGATCCTATGGTGCATTTACGGTTGTTTTCGGACATACTGAGGCCGATGGGCCTCTCCAGGTTGCAGAAGCTGTCTTTGTTTGGCCGGACCTTGTCAGGTGTAGCGGCCATCTGGTATGCAAAATTGGAAGATTCCGTCAAGAGGAACTGAGAGGAGATGGCCGAGGCCTTCATAGCTCAATACTCCTACAATACACAGATCGAGGTCACAACTCGTGATCTCGAGACCACCAGGCAAGAACCGAAGGAGAGCTTCTCCGTTTATGTGACCCGGTGGAGGGCCAAGGCCTCGATGATGACCATCAGGCCTGTTGACAAAGATCAGATTCGAATGGTTGTGCGCAACTTCCAGCCCAAGCTTATGCACAAGATGATCGTCCTCCCCCTCCCCACCTTTGTAGATTTACATGAGATAGGGGTGCAGATCAAAGACGCTATGAAGCAGGGCCTCATTGATAATGAGAGAGAACAGCCCAAGAGAACATTCAACCGCAGTACGAATCCAGGCACGAGCAGTGCTGCAGTTGCTAGATCTTCAGATGTGAGTATGGTTACCACCACCAATACCCCAAGAGCCCTTGTAGCTACGCCATTCACCGATGCGTCCGGTAGTAGCTCGTAAGCAGCCAGATACGCACCCAAAGGCCAAAGAACCTTCACTCCACTATATATGCCCCTGTCCAAAGCTTTGGGGGTTTTAATCAGAAAAGGGCACTTGAAGCCCCTAAAGCCGCGGCCATTGCCAGAAAAACTTCCCTCCTCCCATAACCCGGTGAAGTACTGGGCGTTTCACCAACAGCATGGTCATGACACCGACCAATGCTATAGATTGCGTCATGAGATTCAGGATCTCATCGACAACAGGGTGATCGTGCCTCCAGAGAAACCGAATGTCACAACCAACCCTCTCCCACCACATAACCAAGCTCCACCTCTCAAACACATCAATATGATCCAAACTGGGGTTAAGTCATACGACCCTAGTATATATATCACCCCTTCTCACCCACCCAAGCCGGAGGTATTCATTCCTGACAGCACTGACTTGTGCGTGTTGGACATCTCCCAAACCCAGCCTGAAACGGTGGTGGTAGCTGTCGAAAATAGAAGTGGGTCGACTGCGGAGGCAGATGAGAATGCAAATACAGAGCCTGAGAGGTCTGCAAACTTCGTGTACAACCCGAGCGGTTACATTACATCAGCAGGCCAGGCTAGGCCGTATGTGGAATTTCCAGTGGGGGCAGGGATTTGTATAGTCCGGGAGGATGGATTCAATCAGGGGCTAGATGACTTAGCAGATCTGGAGGAAGACATCACGAACCTTTAATTCTTCAACGAACAAGACTCGGGAGACGTGACAGTCAACTGGTTTGATTCGGATAGGGCAGCGGAGTCTACTGGGTGGCTTGACGACCAGCCAGATGTTGTTGAACAACCTCAGCTAGAACAGGGTCCATCAGAGACGGGGACATCAACTGTGGCCGGAAGGGCCGGGAATCTGGATGCATCGCCGGAGAGCGCCGGTGTTAAGAATTTCGCTCGGGATCCGTGCAATTTGAATATAGGAGATGTTGAACAGCAAGCTACACTGAAACAGTTTGAGCAGGAAATGATCGAAGATTCTGAGAGGGTCAGAAAGGCCAAGGCCCCCGCGGGGACAGAACGTGCTGCGTGCACAGGAGCAAGGCATGCTGCGTGCACAGGAACAGAAGGTACAATGGGTACAAGAATAGTTGTGACGGAGCCGGACAGGTGTCTGTCGGCTGCCGATGGCATGTGGTGGGAGGATGACAATCTATGTCTTGCCCACACAAATGAGGACTGGGGAAGTAACCAGCCGGATGATACCTGGTACATTGGCGAAGTTAATCACATGACTAGGAGCGGGCGGTATTTCAAACCCCCACACCTAGATCAACTAGAGGCGTCCGGGAAGGACAGGGAGGCAGACAAGCAGAAAGAAAAGCTACGCGAAGAAGAGGCTGTGCTAAAACAACTGAAGAAAATACAAGCAGACATCTCTATCTAGGGACTGCTGATGGCTTCAAGAGTACATAGACAAGCTGTCCTATCTGCGATGGACAAAGCCAAACTCTCAATAGAGACCACGCCTGAGCAGCTGGTAGGATTGGTTTTTCCAGGAGGAGCTTCCCCGACGTTGACTTTTTCTGACAAGGAACTGCCGCCCGAGGGCGCAAACCATAACAAACTGCTCTACATCTCTGTGAAGTGTAGAGACAAGTGGGTACCGGTAGTTCTTGTCGACACAGGATCCGCCATTAACGTGTGCCCGTCAAGAACAGCTTATGCAATCGAGTTGAAGCCCGCGGACTTTGAGCCAACTACCCAGGTGATCCAGGCATATGACAATACAAGCAAAGAGGTGATGGGGACCGTGAGGATTCGCACTAAGGTTGGTCCGGGACAACACGAGATTGATTTTCATGTCTTGGACGTTCCTGCAACCTTTAATCTACTCTTGGGGCGGCCGTGGTTGCACCAGGTAAAGGCGGTCTCTTCCACCCTGCATCAGATGATAAAATACCCTCACGGGAAGGGGGTGGCTATAGTTTTTGGGAATTCGTCAATCCATCCGCCGCCAGAAGTGTCTACACCAGTTTTGGAAATCGAGCATGGCACGGAAGTTGTGTTCCTATCGGGTTTTACCCTAGCCGAGGCCCGAGTCGTATAGAACATCTTAGCTGTTGATGAAGGGTTGTACGTTAGTGCTCAGTCAGTATACCTCATGAACAAACTCCAACACATCCCTTGGATGGGACTAGGAAGAAGTGCTGGAAGGGCATGGCAATATCGCCGAAGTGCCGCACAACCCACATATCTTGGTTTGGGTTATCTGCCCACCAAAGAGGACTGGGTGAGGAAAGGCAAGGAGATGGCTGGGAGAGCCATAGCAAAGCACACGGGGAAACTTATGAGTTAGTGCACCGGCCCATCCAGGGCACCCTAAACGGACGCTTCGTCCGGGAGGGGAAGATTTTCCATTCTGCAGCTTCCCAGAGCCATGGTTGAACACCGAGAAGAGGCGCTTGCCGTGGTTTCAAGATCTTCTTTGACTTACAATTGATGGGGATGATGTTGCGAGGAGCAGACAGACCCATCAGTTGAGGTTGAGCAGTGTAAGGAAGTGGATTCCGAGAGCACCAAGATTGAAATGGGGGTAGCACTGGCTTGTCTACTATCAGATCCTCCGATCGCACATGAGTGCTTGGGGGGTGATCTCTCAGTGTCTATGATTGGAAATGAAGTGGCTGCGAGCCCATCTTTGAACATTTTGGATGCATCCATCGCACCCTCTCTCGTTTGGCAGAACGAGGAGGGATTCTTATTGAGCAGCACCGGGTCAGGTAGTAAGCCGGAATCTGATTCTACCGAATCTGTAGGGTCGGAATCAGGTTCTAGCTCATCTAAGTCTGAGTTCGGTATTCCTGGGAGTGACAACCCGGATGCCACAGTCCTGTCTAGGTCGTCTTTTTCTTTTTCCTTTGAGTCTGTTGTAACAGAGGAATCAAGCGACTTGGAAGTGATTAATGAGAATGAAGTGGCTGTGGCTTTTGAGTATTTTTCTGTGCCTTTGATTTATTGCATTAATTCAGACTTTCAAAACTTCGATGAAAACGACGAGGAAGAAATTCCTCCGGTTTTGCAATATTTGTTAGATCAAGAGCATGAGAGATTTGTTAAACCCTTGGTTGATGAAATCATCCAAATTAACGTTGGTACTGAGAAGGACCCGCGGCTGGTCCAGATTGGGTCCACGTTGTCTTCGGAGGAGCGCGAGCGCTTAGTCGCTTTATTAAAAGATTTCAAAGATGTTTTCGCGTGGTCCTACGAAGACATGCCTGGAATCGATCCTGAGATTGTACAGCACCGGATCCCTCTTGACCCAGAGGCCCGACCCGTCAAACAGAAGCTCAGAAGGATCCGCCCCGACTGGGCCATCAAGATCAAAGAAGAGGTCACCAAGCAAATTGACGCAGGGTTCCTGCTGGTATCTGAGTACCCAACTTGGTTGGCCAACATAGTTCCAGTACCGAAGAAGGATGGCAAGATTCGAGTATGTGTGGATTTCAGAGATTTGAACAAAGCCAGTCCGAAGGACGACTTTCCTCTGCCACATATCGATGAGTTAGTGGACCTTACAGCAGGGCATACATTGCTCTCATTTATGGATGGCTTTTCAGGCTACAACCAGATTGTAATGGCACCCGAAGACTGGGAAAAGACTGCTTTTACCACCCCGTGGGGGACCTATTGTTATAGGGTGATGCCGTTTGGGCTGAAGAATGCTGGAGCTACATATCAACGGGCTGCGACCACAATATTGCATGACATGATCCACAAAGAGGTTGAGGTGTACGTGGACGACATGATTGTCAAGTCCAAAGAAAGAGAGGGCCACTACACCGCCTTACAAAAGTTCTTCCAAAGGATCAGAGAATTTCAGTTGCGGCTGAATCCTCAGAAGTGTACGTTTGGTGTTACAGCAGGGAAAATGCTGGGGTTCTTGATTACGCAGAGAGGTATCGAAGTCGACCCTTCCAAAATCAAGGTCATCTTAGAAATGCCACCACCGAGGACTGAAAAGGAGGTGCAAGGCTTTCTGGGTAAAGTTCAATTCATAAGACGATTTATTACTAAATTAACCTTGACTTGTGAACCACTCTTTGGTCTCCTGAAAAAAGGAAAGAAATTCCAATGGGACGGCCGATGCCAAGCTGCTTTTGAACAGATCAAGCAATACTTATAGAACCCACCCGTGTTGTCACCGCCTGAGCCGGGGAAACCGTTGATTTTGTACCTTTCAGTAACTGAAACTACAATAGGCTGCATGCTTGCACAGGAGTCTGAGGACAAGGTGGAGAAAGCTATCTACTACCTAAGCAAGAAGATGCTGGATTACGAGACCCGTTACACTCCGTTGGAAAAGGCTTGCTTAGCCTTGGTATGGGCTACCAGGAAGCTGCGGCACTACCTGTTAGCTCATTCTGTAATGTTGGTTTCAAGATTAGATCCCATCAAATATCTCTTCGAGAAACCGGCACTTACGGGTAGGCTAGCTCGTTAGTTGCTTCTGCTTTCTGAATTCGATCTGAAGTATGTGGCGCGCAAGTCAGTGAAGGGAAGAGCGGTAGTGGAGTTCCTAGCCGATCACCCAGTTGGAGGGGATGAAGCAGTTGAATACCTATTCCTAGACGAGGCCATTATGTATGTTGAAGAAGAGTTTTGGACGATGTACTTTGACGGAGCGTCAAACCAATACGGGTATGGGATATGGGTGTTGCTGATAGCACCGACAATTCCCATATACCTCTAGCATTCAAACTCTGGTTCAAAGTTTCGAACAATGAGGCAGAGTATGAGGCGTGTATTGCTGGACTAGAAGCAACCCTGGAACTAGGGGCAAAACAGTTGGACGTCATCGGGGACTCGAACCTTGTTGTATCTCAAGCAAAAGGAGATTGGAAAGTCAAAGAAGAAAAGATGAAAATATACCACCAGACCTTGGACTTGCTGATTCCTCGGTTTGAGAAGCTGAACTTCACTCATCTACTAAGAGAGAACAACAGGTTCGCAGATTCACTAGCAACTCTATCTTCTATGATAGACATCCCTTTTGGAGTCTGGATGCGTCCGATTATCATCGAACAGAAATTTACGCCAGCCTATGAGCTGATTGCCGCCATAGATGAGGTTCAAGATGAGAACCCCCGGTATTACGATGTCTAGAACTTCTTGGAAAAAGAGGCGTATCCACCAGGGGCAAATGCGTATCCCCTGGTACATGCCTTTCCTAGGCAAGATTTGGTTTGGCCCGCGTGCCATATCCGTTGTATCCATCTCCATTGCATTTTAGTTGCATGCATTTACTGCATCATCCTCCATCTATGGCTTGCGCCTTTCCTTGTTGAGCTTGGTCTGGTATGTGCCCTTACTTTCCACGTCAAAACACAGTTCTGCATGTGTACGCGCCTATTCCTTGATGAACTTGGTTTGAGGGTAGCGGCACCTTTTCTGTGTTAGACATGGCTTGTATGCGTACATGCCTTTCCTAGGCAAGATACGGTTTGGCCCGCGTGCCATATCCATTGTAGATATTACATTGTAGTGTAATTTTTGCATCCAGCATTAGGATCATTATTCTTTCCCCAGCGGGTTGTTTCCCCACTTATGTCATTCCATCCAATACTCGTTTTGTGTCCGTCTACATCACTCATAGTTCTGCATGTGTGGCGTCTATTCCTTGATGAACTTGGTTTGAGGGTTGCGGCACATTTTCTATGGTAGACAGACTTGTTACTTCCATCAATCTATTTGACATTTGTGTGGTTTCGAACCGCTCATGATTGAATGATGATTCGATTGCATCGCATATCATTTGCATTGTTTATACATAGTTTTGTATATATTGCATATCATTTTGCATTCATCATTGCATTGTCATGCATGTTACTAACGACATTGTACCTGTTAAGTTTGTTTCTTTACAGGCACGATATTGTATGTACGGCTCATTTGAGGCCGGTGCAACCGGACGAACCGGACAGGTATTGTATCCTCCGCGTGAGACGTACAGAGAATTACATAATTCTCTTACATCCTTTCTGCATTGTAGTGTAGTCTGGTGTATGCTAGCTTAAAACTGTTGCATGTGTGCTTCGTTACAGCTTTCTTTGCATGATCATAAGTTATGCGCGGCTTCTTGCATTTTCAGTTGCATTTTGCCCCTGCCTTCGGGCGCATACCTTGTTTGTCTTGCATGTTTGTCCAAATATTCGGCCTTGTCAAAAATGGGTCGTCTCTGGGCTTTGACATTCACTCTCGTCATTGTTATGACTTTCGAGTTCTGTCAAAGAGGGGCAACTGTAGACACCTCATTTTTGACCGTCCTCAAGACTTGGACGTCACCGCTTGAACACTCGGTGATTATCCATGTTTGTGTTCGTTTGGAGTTCCCGGAGGTCTCGGCTACGCGCCCTGCCTCAGGATCTCCGAACTCGACCGTTTTGTGTCTGGTTTTGCACCAAACACTTGTGTTTTGCCTTGGAGGGGCAGGGAATGCCTTGTGAGGCATCCCCACACACCACCGGCAGTGGCTAGAGGCCACCGGCTGGTTTTTGTTGCCACCGGCAATGTATGTGGCCGGTTGGCACTCTTTGTTGCCGGTCGGCAGTCATTTTTGTCAAAATGACATTTTTGGCCAGCCGACTACTGTTCATCTGCTTTTGCAGATATTTTAGGACAGCTGTGTGGCATTTGGTTCCCCTCCATACACGTGTATGGAGGGATGCCCTCCTTGTAAGCTTGTTGTATAAGCTTTACAAGTTGGTTGCCTATAAGAGAAGGGTCTCTTCTCTTGGCATGGGGGTTAGAGAATTTTGGAGAGAAAAACACAGAGAGAAGCTCTGGTTTTAGGGTTAGGGTTCATACATATCTCCTATCTCTCTTTGTGTTCTAGGTGTTTTAGTCCATACTATTGCACACAAACACCTAGTGCTTCACCTTCCTTTGGCTACTGAGGTTCTAAGGGGCTGGTTTTGGTGTTTTGGAGCTGGATTCAAGCCAAGGAGGGCTGTTGGAGCATCATTTGTGAAGGTGGTCTATAAGGGTGAGAAACTTCCCTTTTATTCCCCATTTTTGCATTGCTTTTCTACCTATCTTAGAACTATTTTTGTGTTTAGTGTATAACATAAAAAAGTTCTGTTTTTTAGCCCTCTTGATTGTTTATTAAGAGTGTTTTGTGGTTTGGGTTTGTTGACCCTCCTAAGCCTTGTAAGGCTCCTTTTTGTGCTATTTTTGTGCAAGTTTCGAGACTTTGGTGTTTGGGCCTCTTCACCACTGAAATCTTGAGGGATTTCAGTGGTGGAGATGGTGCCTTGAAGTCTCCAAAAGGGGAGGGCCACCCCCTCTCCTTGTTGTCCTTGAAAGGGACCCTTTTGGCCTCTTGAGGGAGCATCATGTTAGAGTATGTATTGATCATGTCTAGGCTGTTTTCCATGCTTATTATGCCATGATATAACCTTGTTGTGTGTTGGTTTTGGTATACCATGCATACTTAGCATACCTACCATGTAATGCCTTGTTATTGCCTTAATATGCCTTAGGTTGTTAGCCTTTGTTCTAGCATGTTTTAGGCTTAGCCTTGTGAAGGTTTTGTGCTTATTTTGCCATGTTTTAGGTCTGTCCATAGTTGCTTGGGTCGATCTTGGCATGCTTAGTATAGCTCCTTTGTATTTGAGCTTGCATGCTTCAAGTATGTGAATGTGTAGTATGTGTTGCTTGCATCATTCCGGTGGTTTGGAACCACCCTACATGTTATTTCAGTCCCTTTGACATGCTCACATGTTTGCCTTGGATGCCTCCTTGAAGCTTTGGAAGCTTGCCTTGTATGCTCCATGTTTTAGCATTTATGCATACCTTTAAATTCAAACCATCTAGATGCTATCTAGTTGATCTTTTGGCTTAATTTCATGTGTTAAAACTCTATTTTTGGTTGCCTAAGTCTTGCCATGTGTGGTTGTACTAAGTGTAGTCCATTGCCTTTTGGTGAGCCTTGAATGCTTGGACCATTGTTGCATGTTTAGCTTGCCTTGTTGCTTGGTGTTTGGCACCATGTTTTAACATGATTTTCAAAGCTTATGTTGCATGCTAATTGTCCATGATATCCCCTTTCAAGTGCGCCTTAGAGTTGCTTATTTAATGCCTAAGTGTTGGTCCAACTTACTTGCATGTGTGTATGTATGTTTGATCCCAATTCCTTGGTTTTGGCCACTGTTTTAGGCCTATTTAGAGTTGCCTAAATCATGTCTAAGTCCACCTTTTCATCAGTTTGCATTGCCTCATGTTCGCTTGTATGCTTGCATAAGTGTCTTGCCATGCCATGTTGCATCCTTAGCTTGCATGCCTAGGTTGCATTGCATCTTACATGCATGCCTTGTTCCTTGACTTGGTGATAGGAATTGGGCCTTGGTTCGTTTGTTTGGTTTGCATTTCATTTGACATGAAAGTTGCACACTTGATTCTTTGGGCCATCATGCATGGAAATGCGTGATTGGTGGTCCGAGAATCGAGGCACATGTTCCTTTGAGTCACAAACATGATAAGGGGCATGATTGGTGCATACATTGCTTGAATTGTATTGCCATGCTATGCCTTGCCCTCTGCTGCTGTCAATTGCAGGTTTTGCAGGCATTATTTGCCGACCGGCAGTATACATTGCCGACCGGCAGTAAATCACCAGCCGACGGATTCATCTTGTGCCGGTGACCACAATTCACTGCCGGTGGTAATTTTACACAGCCGGTGGTGATTCCCAGTATCCAGAGAGGCATCCTTGAGACTTTGGCAGTCTTCAAAGAGGCAGAGCAGGGAAAACAGAGGCATACTATGCATGGCCGTGCACTTCCGAGCAGGACCCGAGCATGCGCTGCATCTGGCTCTCCTCCCGAGGCGGTTTACTGCTTTTCCTAGTTTAATTAGTTTGTTAACAGATTAGGCAATTTGTAATATTCAATTAGCTTGTGTAGTTAATTAATTTGTATTATTCTTTTGGTCCCTCCGAGCAAGGGCGAATCTGTAATAAGTGTGTGTGAGTGGTGTGTATGTCTTCCAACCTCCACTTCTTTCTCCCTTTTATTTACCTGCTTATGATGGTAGATTAGGGCACATTTAAATTAGCATAACAGTATGATAGCATGCATGCATCCATACATTCGTTTACATGCACCGAGCTCGGCGCATCATGCTAACTGCATTTGTACTTCAATTCCAAATTGAATACGTGCATCAATCGATTGCATTCCACATGCCATGTTTAGGATAGCCGAGCCTACCCTAATTGCATCTTGTATGTGTTGCATTAGTCAAACTTAACATGAACTAGGACCATGCATGTTTGCTAACTAGTTTATTGTTTTGGCACGGAGTATGATGTAAGTATTTTCATGCTTTAGCATCTCGCATGCGTGTGAATGTTAACATGACAGTATGCTTACCATGTGGCTAAGTGCTTATATCAGATAAACTGTTTGAATGCCTGTGGGTGAAGGTTGGATTGTTTGAGTTGGAAAAACTCGTTGAAATCCGTGTTTTAGCCTACTTGCGAGTAGCAAATTCCAAAGCACTTTTCAAAACAAACGGATATGCAATGCTTGTTTCCAAATTAGACAATCTAGTCTATGCTTGTTTGCTGTGCGCATAACATAGTAATTCTAGGCTAATAACCGGAATAAGAGCACATAAGGTCTTCAAAATCAGATATCATGGTTAGTAGAGACCGGTCTTCGGACCGGGCGAGAGGGGGTGCTCATAGCTGACCTTCCCCAATCGTACCCAAGCTCCCGAGCCAAGACAACTTTGGTGATGACGGACACGTGGCCTTCGGCACCGAGTCAGGGTTTTCTAAATTTCCCATTTTAAAAAATATTTAGGTGGCGACTCTGTATCTGGCAAAGCAGTCCATGTTTGGCACTTCTTTTCAAAATCTGTTTTTCTCAAAACGATTTGCCAGAGTTGGACTCTTTGGTTCAGATTAGGAACCGCAACAAACAAAAAAATGGGAGTCCGAACTGTAGCCGAGGTCCCTCGCGGGCATGTTACAAAGGGCCGGCTGTTAGAGAGAGAGATGGAGAGAATTGTGTAAATTTTGACTCAAACTTGGATAATTGAAGTCTAGTTCAAGGATTAACCATAGATTGGGCTTCTAGGTAAGCAATTGATTCTTGAATTCATGAGTTTAAGGTGTAATCTTGTGTGTTCAAAGTTAATTAATGGTCACGAGCATGTTTTGAATTTGTTTTGTTGAATTGGAAGACCATATATGCATGCATGTATGTAATTGTTTGGAATTTGCATAATTGAGCTTGAATTACATGATTCATGTTGCAATTTGGTTGAAATCCACGTAAATTGTAGTTGAAGCTCATGTATAATCACCATTGGTATCATCTAAGTTGAGAATGAGAGCTAGACATCACATGCATGTACAATCTATGAAGATAAGAGCTTTGAATGCATGAATGTGTATGTTAGAATTGAGTTTGGTGTCAATTTGAGCCATGTATGCGTTAAATCTTTGAAATTGGGCTCCATGATGATGTGTTTTGGTGTTTATACCATGTTAGTACAAGTATGTGTGGAATTGGAGCTATAAAATGCATGAAACGTTGGTTGAGAGTCAAATTATAGCTCAAGAACACAATCTGGGAAACCCAGAATTTTGATGTCCGCTCGAGCGGGGTAATGGCCGCTCGAGCGGGAAATACGTGCTCCCAATACTTTTTGCAGACTTGGTGTCCGCTCGAGCGGGGTATTTCACGCTCGAGCGAGGGAGCTTTGTAGACAGGCCGTCCGCTCGAGCTTCCTATTTCACGCTCGAGCGTATTTTTCATGCAACCAGTACTTTTGCAGGCCTTAAGGGTCCGCTCGAGCGGGGAAGTCCACGCTCGAGCGGGGACCCTGTTTTCCGAAATTTTGTTTTCGCACTCTGAGTTTCGTTTTC